>JAYJLX010007900.1:0-18211 GCA_036873525.1 Chalinula nematifera | reverse complement strand
ATTCATAGCGCTTTAATGATATTCATGACCTCGTGCATAATCTCTATTGAAACACACTACCAGCAACCTGCTAGTATCGTTACTATAAAGCATGACATTTATGGAATTTGCTGCATATACATGTACTATCATTGATGCTGCAAATCAGTGGCTTATGTATATCCTTCACTCGATCTGACTAATGCAACATACTGTACTATTGCTTATAGTGTATGAGTATATCTTTTACTTACGTTGCTTTCAAGTTTTGATCAGAATACGTGGTAGTTAGTTTTCGTTGTAAATCCATGTATACGTCTCCTAGTTCCTCTGTGCTGAGTTGGTAGTCATCGTTACCAAAGAATCCCTTAATGGAGATCACCATGACTGGATGCTGCTGTCCTTGAGTGTCAGGTGGGCCCGCAGAGTCCGTCAAAGGAAAGGATGCAACACAGTTATCTACTGTGTCAACTATTGCAACAAATCGTATCATTTTCCCCTTCTCCTGCTATATATGGAGTATGGAAAAGCATGTGATGGTAAACCTAATAAATGCATGCAAGGCTATATGCTTGTATCACAAGTTATTATTTTTCCCCTTTTCCTGGTATCCTAGCTACGACGGGTTACAGTATGTACGTTTTTAACAGTGTGTAGTACAATGCATAAGCTGTGCTGCATAAACCCAGCCACTCCCTTCTAACTGACCTTTAGCTTGTCAGTCCAACCAACCAGCCATGTAGCAAGGTTAGTCTGTATTTCAGATTGAAGCTGGTCATTCTGTACAGAGACGTGGGATGAGTTGTCCTGTGACTGAAACAAAGACGGAGAGTACTTGAATTGAAAGTATATCGTGGAATAATTATCGCCTCCCTGATCGTTATCGCTGATTGTAGCCATTTTTTTAATTGGCCTACCGCACCGTCAGCTGTTTATCAAAACAATGCAATACATTCCAGCAGGGTGTGGCTCACAATTTTAATTAGATATCTAAGACTGTTATTTTATTTATTAGAATCTATCATTATAATGCAATATGGGGCATGGCTGCCTTGTTAGCATGCGTTTCTTTGACCTGCTTAGTTAGGCGAGTAATGACAGTACCGTGGATTAAGAATTGCGGTTGGGGAGAAAGGCATCGTAGATTATACCTCGTATGCTTAATGATCCTTTTGTTCTGCTCCAACGTATTAGTCGGTTCTCTTTACACATACGGTAACATCCAGCCATACCTGGTCTCCTACATCAGAGAAAGATCCCAGCTATCGACTCTAAAATACACACAAAGTACATTTTATATTATGCTGGAAATGGTATAGGGTTTGCTTTGAGTGGAGTACTGGAATCAAAGTTTGGAGTTAGGGTTTCCTATATCAGTGGAGCCATATTGGCAGTATTAGGTATAGTATTATCATACTTCACTATCCAGGTCTCCTTTTGGTTGCTGTTTAATTGTCTTTCCCTTTCCCTTTTTTTTATTGTTTTATTGATTTGTACGTGTGAATTGTTAACATAACATGAATTTCATCAAATTAACAATTCACACTCTTCCCATGTATGTGCATGTATTCACTTTCGTTATACGTTTACATTATATCTAGTGTGAATCAGCCTTTAGTGTAATTATGTCTTGCAATAACTATTTTAGTCTATGTTGTATTTGTTCTCAGGTTTACATAGCTGATAAATGGGACATAGTGCTGATTGGCACAGTAACTGTATTTCAAAGCATCACAGGTGAGTATATACTCTATAACAGAAAGTGTGTGATCTATTCAATAATAATATACCATGTGCGGAATGAACTAATGCATGATATGGTCTTTTGTGACTTTTATAAAATAATTTCTTTCTTCTTTCCTTAATTATTTGTTTCTCACTCTTTCCTACAATTAGGACTGTCAATGGGTAAGCTAAACTATTATGTTGCCAATTTAATAACCCATTATTTATTATAGGTACATTTCTGGCTTCAATATGTGACCAGGAGACTACAGCATTTCAAATGATAGTTGGAATAAACTTTCCTTTGCTTTTACTTAGTGGTGAGGAAACAGACATGTGGCTATTGTTGCATGACCTATACACTATAACACATAGCAAAAAAAAACCTTTAAAAAAATCACGGTTAGATCACTGTGATTATAATTTGTCCTTTGAAAGTTGTCCCCTCCCCCCTTCCTATTGTCCCGCCTCTTCCTCTTGTTTTCCCTGGCCCCCCCGGCATACATATCCTCCTTTATACATTAAGTGTTGACTATCTATGTGTGTGTACATTATGTTTATGTCTATTATTATTATAGGTTTGTACTGGCCAATATTTGCCATGCCGAAACCTCTACAGTATATCAGTATGGTATTACCCACTACCCACAGTATTCAATCAGTTACACTCATTATGGAAAGAGGTTAATACCTGTTAACTATAGTTCCTTGTATTATAACTATAATACTGTAGTGAGTACATGACTGTATGTATGTGTGTGTATTATGTTGAGATGGGCTGTTTGTGTATTATTTTAGGTTGGGGTGTGGACCATATTGAAGTACTAAATGGGTTACTTGTTCCGTTGCTATGGACATTTATCCTTGTTACTCTCTCCATTTTCATTATGAAACTGAAACAGAACTAATTATATATTCATTGTATTATGCTCTTGTATTAGTTTCATGTAAGCTGGTTTAATTCAAATTATATAATATATCATAATTATTAGTATTTATAATTTATTATTGTCGCAATCCAGATTTATAATTAGAAAAAACTATAGGAATTAAGGATTCTATAAATACACAAACTATAAGCCTCGGCCACTATATGTTAGCTCTCTGTATTGTATATAGCCCAGCTGGTAACATACGTTATACTTTGATCAGTATAATTATAGTGATTTTGATATGGTATCATGGTATGGTAGTGCAATATTAATAGAGCATGGCATAGTGTATGTAGCCAATTTAATTAAGCGTACTAATATTGCATTTCTGTGTGTTCCCAGGCCAGCGCAGGACATTGTTTATAGAATGGATTATGATAATGGCTGGATTGCTTTTCGTGCTTCAATTCATGCCTATAACTGGCTTTGAATTTGCCAGTTTACTATATTGCACTATACTGATGAAAACTTAATTGATCACTTAAGGAATGTCAGTAGGTTAATTGGTAGGTTGTCTGTGATGAAGAGTATATACCTATGTGTATGTGTATGTATGTACAGTATATGTGTATTATATATGTGTTCATAAATTACATGCATGCTGACTTATAGCTGACAAACAAACCGTGGCAAACACGCACAATGTGTATGTATGTGGTATGTGAGTGTTTGTATAATACCCTTCCCGTAATTCGGGTTTGTCATCAATTTATACTGTCAATCTTGATATCTTGTATTTTAAAGGATACAAGTGTGAGTTTATGAGACCATAATAATTACAACTACACTTATTTTCTGTCTCACTGAGTCATATACAAAACGATGAAGCAGTGTAAATCATGTGGAAGTTGTTTATGGATAGTTCTCTTTTATGGATCATGCCCTGAAGCACATTGGCTATGTTGTGAAAAAAATAAGATTATTGAAAAAAAAAAAATGTATAACTACAGAGAATTCAGACACATGCATTATAAATAATGTATAATTATGAAGTTCATGTTAAACAGCGTTTAGAGAAACTATTGATAGAAAGCAATAAAAAAAACAAGAAGTCAGTATCATGCAGTTGCTCAAAACAGAAGCATTGTGCTAGAATTACAATAACAGTACAGTTAATTTACATAGTCGTAAGAATAAAAAGGCAATTAAGGATCAAAAGAGGGGATCAGGTACACTGAGCATAGTCACAATATTCCATCACACCTTGGAGTAAACACATCCCTATGTTTTAATGACTGGCATATTATCTTCAACCTTCCTTGCTTACACTGTGGAGAGTAATGGTTACACTGATCTACAAGTACAGTTGACGTCATATTAGTACATAGCTCAGGTAACCCTATAAAGAAATAATTATAAATAAAGTTCCAGTAATATATAGTATAATAGAGTAAACTGATAACAGCAGGCTCAGTAAAAATAAGTAAGCTTTTGCTAAATTGCCATGTGTGGTGCGGCAAGAAAGAAAATTCTGGATAATTATAATACATTATTTTTATAGAACCATTTATCATAGAACCTCAATCAATACAAATAGATAATCATGCATGTGTGCATATGGGTTTTCAGCCTTTTTATTCTTAAAATGGTTACTATATAGTCAATTATAGCTAGTCGTACTATGATATTATTATTCGTTCGCCATGCACTCAATACCATGCTACTCACCATTAACTGTTAAATTAGCTACTGAAGTTGTTTGATATCCACCACCATTTGATGGTGAAGATTCTCCCAGTATTGTACAGTATATTTCACTGTTGTTGTTTAGGCAGTTCCCAGCCATAGTGAGATAGGAATATTGAGTAGAACATTGACCATTATACGGTGGAATATAGTTGTAGTATCCACTGAAGCTCAATCCTCTGTCAGATATTTCCTGACTGGTCATGTCCTCAGTATTAACACCATCAATGAACCAGTAGAGGTGTGATCCACGGCCATTACAGTAGAATGTTGCATTTTTTCCAAAATCAACTGATTTAGAGTCAAGATTATTGGAAAGAACTATACAATAAAAGGAGTAACAATAATTGAAGAGCATTTTGTTTTAAAGTCTATTCCTTTTTGCATATTTACTTCCATCATGACAACATAAGCACACTTGAAATATTAGAACAAAGATGCTCCAGAAGTGTATCTCCATCTGGTTCAATTATAATATAGCAGTGTGAGGGTATTTGCCAGCTGATATTTATGGCATGAATAATCATCATAAATATATTCATAACTTTTTGTGAGGCATTGTGTCAAAACACCACCCACAAACTTAATTATGTCTCTGTACTTTAATGAGGTTATTAAATTTATAACTTGTATGGGTAGAGAACATTTATAAGAGCCATAATAATAAAAATTAAGGAGCATTAATAAAGGCATTTTGACTGTTAATTCCTCTTGGTATACTTACACCCTCTGTGACAACATATGGACATTTGAAATAAATTCACAAGAGCTAAAAAGCTCCATAAGAGAGTCTCCATCACTATAATAGTCTACAGTTCAATTGCAAAAGATGGCAAATCAGCAAGGTGGGACAGTTGATATATAACAGGCATAGTCTGAGCTGCCCCACCCACTTAATCCCAGCAATTGGCCGATGGGCAGGAGTCAACTAGCTGTTATACAATACATAAAAGCATTAGATCTATAATATAGGTATCACTATGTGAAATATATTTTGTACTTACGTATTTGTAATAATGTATTTGTTCTTAGGTTTTACATAGCTGATAAATGGGACATAGTGCTGATTGGCACAGTAACTATAATTCAAAGCGGCATTACACAGGTGAGTACTCTATAATAGAAAGTGCGTGATCTACAGTGGAACCTCTGTTTAGTGGACACCTAGGGGACAGAACATTTCGTCCATTAAATGGAGGTGTCCTTTACACAAAGGTTGTATTGTACAGGAAACTCTCATTTGTGGAAATAATAGGTGTCCTTTATACAGAGGTGTCCTTTACAGGGAGTGTCCATTAAGAGAGGTTCCCATTGTAGAATGCATTTTAATAATAATATATGGCATGTGAATAAACTAATGCATGGTGTCGTCTAAAGCCTATAACATGCAGCTAGCAATGTTACACCAGCCAAGCATTCAGTTATGTAAATCATGTGGGTGCATGATTTGAACCACACCCTTTTGTATGAATGCATTGTCTATTCCAATGTAAACGTGTAAAAAGATCAAAAAGAATCCTTAATAAAGAGGTACTGTCAGATCGCATTGCATGTCAATTTCCACCAATTCTGGCTACAATAAAGGGTGCTTAAAATATTTTGTTATTAATGTGATAAGTCAAATTTGTCCTTTAAAATTTGTCCCTCCCCCTTCCTATTGTCCCCAACCTCCTATATCCTCCTTTATACATAAAGCTATCTAATATATTATATAGGATTGTACTGGCCAATATTTGCCATGCCGAAACCTCTACAGTATATCAGTATAGGGTCCCACAGTATTCAATCAGTTACATCGTTATGGAAATAGGTTAAGACCTGTTGACTATAGTCCCTTAATGTATATACTGTGGTATGTGCATGACTGTATGTGTGTGTATTATGTTGAGATGGCTGTTTGTGTATTACTTTAGGCCAGGGTGTGGACCATATTGAAGTACTAAATGTCACTCTCTCCATTTTCAGTATGAAACTGTTTATTGTATTAATTAATTTTATGCACTTGTATTAGTTTTACATATGATTATAGCTATTCCTTTGGAATCATACCATTAATTATTATTTGTTTTGAAATAATAGGAGCACACATTATATCCACACATGACTGGTCTCCATGGTTGTATGTTGAATGTGTGTGTGCTTGTTAGTGTATGTATGTATGTATGCATGTACATGTGTGTTTAGAATAGATTATGCTAGCTATAATGTTTATAACGATGCTGGCATGCGACCTTTGCATTCCTAGTAACAGCCAGTGCAGTGTTTCCTGAATTTATACTCAGGTGCAGGTATATGTACTTGTGTATAATAGTAAGTATCATAATCTCATCTCTGTCTCCCTCCTTATCTTTCCCTTTATAATAGGATATACCAGGCCCATGTTGGGTTTACCTACATTCATGTATTACAGTAATTATATACATCATGTGTGCTTTTCCTCTTATATCTGATATGTAACTCATATTATGGATATATATATACAGTGAAACCTCCGAATAAAGGACACTTTGGGATCCTATATAAATTGAAGTGCTTTGTCCTTTATAGGGAGGTTGTCCTCTTTTCGGAGGTCAAAATCTATTAGACAAGTCTATTTGGGACACTGACAAGTGTCCTTTGTTGAGAGGTTTATTATACTATGTTCCTTTCTCGGAGTGTCCACTATCGAAGGTTGTACTGTATGTAATTTACAAAACCACAATAACTAGAATCGAGATATGCATGTGTACACTATACCACACTAGCTGCTACTGTGTGTAATATTATCAATGGAATTACTATTAGCAAGTCCATGTGATATGTTTTTAGCTAAATATACTATGCTGATTAGAAAAGAAATTAACCATTACTCGATAACAAACAACAAGCTTCACCTCCCAAGAACAGAAGCACTGTTGAATATACGTCAATAGGTCGAAATTTTTTTTTTATGAAATAAAGTATAATTATTATGATTATTATGTGGAGGTTGTCTGCATGTCTACGGGTTCATCAATCCATTTCTAGGGATCATTAATAACATTGGCTATTGTATAACGGCTATGAAATTGAAGAAATAATCTTGGCCAAAATAACTTGGTAATTATTAAAAAAAATCAATATTGTATAAGTACGATCAAGACGTGTATAATATAAACACATTGTGTATTTTATGTGACTATGGTACTATTAACACACTGTGTATTTTACATTACTATTAGCACTATAAGTCCATGTGATGTTTTTATAGCTAAATATACTACTGATTAAAAAAAGCATCAATTAACAATTAAAAACAAACAGCCAGCTACAGTTACCCAATACAGTTAACTTAAGAGTAACGACAACAATAATTAAATAATACTATATTTAAAGTATGATAAAGAATCAAGGAGGGATCGAATGCACAGCTTATAGTCATGATATCCCATCACATCTGGGAGGAAACACATCCCTCTGTTTCATTGACTGGCATATTAACTTCAATCTTCTTTGCTTACACTGTGGAGAGTAGTGGTTACACTGATCTACAGCTGATGTCGTATTAGTACATTGCTCAGGTCCTAATACATAAATAATATAAAAGCTTCAGTAACAGTATAACAGCAACTGATATTTAGGTTCAGTAAAAATAAGCCGGTAAGTTTTTGCTGCTACAATTGCCATGTGTGCATGGGTGCAGGAAAGAAATGACATTGATTTATGGAACCTTAGCTACATGTAATCTATATTGCATTCTGGACATAATAAATTATTAATAGAATCTCAATCACACAAACAGAAATAGATAATCACATAGGTTCACATGAGTTTTTGACCTTGTGCTATACGAGGCTTATTTGTTTACCATATATGGAGTCAAGACCCTGTCACTTACCATTAACTGTTAAAGTAGCAACTGAACTTGTTTTATTTCCACCACTTGAACTTTGTAATGCTGTGTATCGTCCCAATATTACACAATATATCTCACTGTTGTTATTGAGGCAGTTCCCAGCCATAGTGAGATAGGAATATTGAATATAACATCCACCATTATTCGGAGGATATTGGTTGTAGGATCCACTAAAGCTCAATCCTCTGTCAGACATTTCCTGACTGGTCATGTCCTCAGTATTAGCACCATCAATGAACCAGTAGAGATGTGTTCCATGGCCATTACAGTAGAATGTTGCATTTTTACCAATATCAACTGAATTAGAATTAGGCACATCATAAAGAACTATAATAAAAAGGAGCAATATATAATTAAGCGTTTGACTGTTAATATTCCTCTTGGCATACTTCCACTGTGACAACATATGGACATTTGAAATAAATTCACTAGAACTAAAAAGCTCCAAAAGAGTGTCTCCATCACTATAGTTCAATATTGGATGGCAAATCAGTGATCAGGTGGGCACAGTTTAATTATATGTGAACTGCTGATATATCGTTGAGGTGTTTCCAAGACCAAAAAAAAAATTTTTTATTTTTTTTTTGTTATAATAATTATTTTATTAACCACATGCACAAGTGGTAATAACTATAGCCACATGCACAATTGGATTTTTGAATTAATTAACATCCTTCCTAATTGGTCTGTCCTTTTCCCGTTGGTCTACTTAGCATTACTTCATCCAGCATCTCAACATCAAAAGGGCTTGGCTGATCAATCCCAGCTCCTAGCTGTTTTATCCTTACCAGAGTCCTTCTGGTCACTAACTCCACCCACCAGCACATTACAACCCTGTATCAACAGGTACAAATCCCTACATTAACTGGTAGAATCCCTGTATCAACTCAATGGTACAACCCCTGTATCGACTGATACAATCTATGTATTGACTTGTACAATCCCTGTATCAACTGGTAAAATCCCTGTTCAACTGGTACAATCCCTGCAACTGGTGCTCTACCACTATAGCTACATTAGTCACTATACTATTTATAAAAGATTGAAGGGCTAGTAGAATCTGTAGCAGCGAGGAGAGGCTATCTGAGGAATATGACAAACTCCGGGAAACGTTCCTAGCCTTGCAGTTTCCTCCGCAGTTAGTCAATAAATTCCTTAACACCATCCCACATCATCATGCTAAACAAAAGGAGAAAGACATAGTGACACTATCCCTTCCATACATTCCTGGTCTTATTTCAGAGAGGATAGCCAAAGCCTGTAGAATCCTTCCTGTGAGGGTTGTATTCTACTCGGCCAATACACTACATTCTAACCTCTCTCGGGTGAAAACACCTATTCCTGCCTTGGAGCAAGTTGGTGTGGTTTATTCTATCCCTTGTAGTTGTGGTAGATTATACATTGGTGAGACTGGACGGTCATTACATATTCGAATGAAGGAACATAAACGAGCCGTAAAGAATGCTGACCAGAGGAATGCCATTGCTGTACATGCATGGACTACGGGTCATTCTATAGATTGGCCTGCTAGTAAAGTTTTAGCTAGAGAACCTAACTGGCATAGACGAAGAACTCGGGAAGCTTTAGCCATCTGTAATACGTCTAATTCCCTAAACACAGACCCTGGTGTGCTCATTAATCCTACATGGATCTCGTTATTGAATCATAATCAAGTACGCCTCTCCACGTCTCTCCACGTTTCTTCACCAGTTTGACACCTTATTGATCCTTATTGTTATTTTATTATCCTTATTGTTTGAATTCAACATGCCTTGTGTACTGTGTATATATAAACTTAAGTCTACTCTCTTTCTTTGTTTTTTACTGACAAAGACCTACGGGTCGAAACGTCTTTTCATGGATTATATTATTGTGTAAAAAAAGCTCAACTATACCCTGGATTATTATATCTGAGTTTGTTAATCATAATAACTACAGTGACATGGCAAATTCCTTATTATAGATTTACATAATTATACTGAAAAAAAATATTTCAATTATAAAAATTAAGAAATAACATTAAAACTTATGATATAGTGTAACACGATCATAGCATCCATTACAGTATTCCATCACATCTTGGAGTAAACACATTCCTCTGTTTTCTTGCCTGGCATATTATGTCCAACCTCCTTTGCTTACACAGTGGAGTGTAATGGTTACACTGCGGATCATGATCTATTGATTTTGAGATTGATGGCTCAGGTATCCCTATATATAAAACAGATATACATCATGTATGCAACAGGATACATGTATTCAATTACAGTGATAATGAAGAAGTAAAGAGTTATAACTGAGGCTGTATAATTATAATTAATTTATTGAATGGTCAACTTTAATTATACATTGCTTACCGTCATCATTCGAAATAGTGATATTAATGACCATTGGTTCAACCACTATGGCATCAGTAATGGCCACTGGGTCCAGGAACATTTGAAAGTCTTTATCGACATCAACAGAAGTTTTGTTATTTATATGAATCACACCACATGCTAGACCCCCCTGGGGGGTTCCAGAGGTGAACGTTACTTGCAGAGGATCGGAAGGGGTGATAAAATAATCCTGGGATTCTGCGTATGTGACAGTGTGTGTGCAGTGGATAGATCGAAATGAAATAATTTAAATGTAATGCATTATTTTATTGACTCTAGATTAATTACGAACTAATTGCAGTTCCCTCTCGGTCTCCAATCGTAATGGTTATTTCCTTCTCAAGCCCACCAGCAGGTCCGGTCAGATTAACACATATTGAGATGCTACCAACAGACTTTGATACTGATATGCCTGTCTCATTTCTAAAAGAAACAATAGCAACTGCAAAAAAGTTACAGCAAAACTTTATGATACAAGTGTATATATGAATGATATACCATCATTATCCGTAATTCCAAATTCCTCAATATTGCTGATAATGGTATTTGAAGGGTCGCGAGCCACCACATGCATGCCTATACGTTCATTCAATTCCACCACCTCATCATCTGTGACGTTCACTGGGAAACACTTGGTATTTGTAGCAATTACGTCTGCCTGTGTCCAGAATAGTGTAGCACTCTGTGGACTGAAGTCTTCTGGACCTGTTAAAATTATAAAATTAATAATAAAAATCAGCCACCGTCATTCAAATTTAGGTATGAATTTGAATTGAAAGCCAGTGTTGGGATTATGGATGGTCGGGAAGGGGGGGGGGGGGTTCAAAGGCCCAGCTACATCGCTTGCATGAGTCACTGACATTAGAAAAATTCTTATCATTGATCTAACCTGCTGTAGTTGGCTCAGGATTGACGGACACAGTGAGAGTTGTGTCCACTGGATTTGAACCTGATGAAACAACTCTCATACACAATTCAACACTGATATCTTCAGTTTGACTGATTACTGGTATGAATGCGAATGCTGAAAGGAGATATAAAAAGTGGCCATTATTATAAATCATTAATTCAATTGATGTTGTCATAAACAGCTAAATGGTGACACAAGCCAAAATAAAGCCTATAACAATTCCATGGGGCACAACGATCCATGCATAGCTGGTAGTTTGATTGTTTGACATAATTATATGAAAGTGGATGGTGCATGAGTTGACTGAGTTCCAGAAAGTAATAATCATGTATAATTACAAAACTACCAGTAGAATATATGTGTATTATATGGAACGTCTTGTAGCAACATAACATATACACATATACATGTACATGTATACTAATACATTTCCTCACTAACTAGACTGTCCAGCAGCATGATGGAGACAATTAACTAAGACTAGAGATAGTAACACTGGTATAATCCGGCTTATATCCATTACCACCTATAGTACATACTCAATACCAGATCAAACTGCATAAGAATAGCTTATATAGCTGTACACCTTCGCCGCTTAAAATAGCTACACTGACTGGCATGGTTTAACTCATTTAAGCATGCGTATATATGCAGGCAGACCAAACTATGCAATGCCTAATGCTTTCAATTACTAGCTATACAAGGTTTCTGTCAGTAAACAATTAACCATAATAAGGATTTCCCTCAGACAAAGATTAAGTTTAAACAACTGATCGAATTTTCGGTTTGCAAGCTAACTGCTGTTAATCTGATAAATATACATTATTACACTGTCTATTCCCTGGTGTCAAACATTGATTAAAATTCCTGCGTGGTAATCATAATTCTATTAACTGCATGCTTTGGTGCATGGCCAATAAGAATTGAACAACAATAATAAATGTTTTGAATTAATTAACATAATGGAATAATTATTTTATATCACTATCGTCAAAGCCAAAGTCATCTGTTTCCCATCCTACTCTCTTGATCTGTCCTTCCTTAGTTTGCTCTGCATTATTATCAGTCGTTTCATCCATACCAACATCAAGGGGGCGTGGCTGATCAATCCCAGCTCCTGTTTTATCCTTGACATCTAATGACTGATCCAGCGGATTAGCATTGGCCTCAGAATCCTCCTGGTCATTAACTCCACCCACTGGTACAATCCCTGTATCAACTGGTACAATCCCTGTATCAACTGGTACAATCCCTGTATTAAGTGGTACAGTATCAGTAGCTACACTATCAGCATCAGCACTAGTACTAGTTGCTTCATCAGACGTCTCTTCAAATAACTGTTGTACACTGGACATCGATTTCTTTAACTCTTCTCTTTCGATTTCGTCAAATAACTCTGGCACCAAATCCCTCAGTGGCTGGGCTAGTTCTTTACTACTGATACCAACTCTAATCTTAGCGTCCTGCTCTGCTACTCCGCGATCACTCTCTGATAATAGCTGTGTCACTGTTGAACACAAGGCAATAGTGTTGACTTTATCTTTAGGAAAGAACACCGACAAACAGTTCTCGATAAACGGTAGGAAATCAACAACGATAACTCGACACAAATCAGTAAAAGATTGCGACTCAGCTTTAGTGAAATTAAGATGCTCAATTCTAATTAAAAAAAAATAAATAAAATTACATAACAATAAGCCCACTGTTGTTTATACTCCATCTATGGACAGATAATTGAAGGTATTATAAACACAAACACAAGCAGCCTTAGAGCTGGGCTCACAATATTATGTTGTATGAGAAAGCTTAATAGCATAGTGAAAGGTACAGCACTATACAATAAACATACACTGTATTAGTTTATATACATGTATATGGATACACTGTACATACACCACTCTGATAGTATAGTGACCTGTGGTATTCACCGATATCGTGTACCACACTCTGTAGCAGTCTATCGATTTCCCGAGTGACCTCTGGACCCAGTGCTAGGGGGGCACAGGGTCTGAGATTATTAAAGGCTGTGACCAAGGCATTAGTGAGGACCTCAAAAGGCTGATAGGAGAGGAGAGAGTGAGGAGGGGAGAGGAGGAGAGAGGACGAGGGAGGGGCGGAGATGGGTAGGGTGGAGGAGAGGTAGGGCGGGACACACTGGGTTAGGGTGAAGTGCTTCATGGCTTCATGAAATCTATGGAGAAGCAAATAAACTGTAAAATAAATGTATACATGTACAATGTCCATGAATACATGCTGAAATTAATCAACATATGTACACATGTAGATGTACACACTGAATAGACCACACCCATTATAATTACACAGTTAAATAATCCCTTCCTTGAAGAATGATTCTATAAGTTTACATAAATCTGACCCTCTAAATAAAGGGAGCCCATCCACCCGCATTGACTCTCTATTTAAGGCTATAGCTGGCTATAACTACGTTAATACAAAAAGTGACTAACTGGTGTTTAGCGTCTCGTAATGAGTGTTGGAAGGTAACCAGTGATACTCTTACAAACACAGGCATTATTAGGGACCTGAAGTCAGCCCCAACCCGGCTAAAGGACAGACCAAAATACATACACTGACTGAGGAGAGAGTCGATACGATTACCAACACCACGATGGAGATCAGACTCTAAGAGACAAAGAAACTGCCATATCTAAGGAGAAAAGAGAAGGAAAAACAGGGGGAGGGAAGGAGGGAAGAAAGAGGAATAGAAAGAAAGGTAAGAAAACGTATACTAAAGTACAGTAACTAAAGTTGTGTTAGTGTTGAGTCAACAAGCACTCATTTATATTCAGTGACAATAAGGATTGAGCAAGAAAACTAAATACATGTAACTATTACCATTTAATTGTTTATGCATAAATTAGTCTTTTCATAAGATTCATAAAAAAATGTGTCAAAAACAAACTTTAGTAGGGGAAAAAGCTATATTGGGACTATGACAGATAAAATCATGTATGTCGAGTCTTGTAATATGCTTACGTACTTTACTATTTAACCAGCCACAGAATAGAGCCCCGTCCGACAGCTGCTGGTGTCTCCCTCCACTGGACCTCCCATGAATACCCGCCAATATGGAGTCATCATCAGGGAACAGGGCTTTATACTGGGTTACAATATCAAACAAATGGACACGACAAGCATCAATGGTTTTACTGATGTGGAGATAAGCTATAGTAAGGCAATAACATGGATCAGTATGCCATACCACAATAGTGAGTAAACTATTACAACAGATACCAATATAACTGTATGTAAGACCCAGTAATGTGTACACAATATTTAAGGCTCATTCACTATGTAATGTACAGTATAGTGTGGTAAATACTATGAAATCATGAGTAACAATAACTCACGATCATCCTTAGGTATTGATGACAGCACAGACTGTAACCAGTGGTCTCTAGCCTATAATACAATAGAACATACACACACTGATACATATATATGTGTACACACACATAAATCATGACATTATTATACACAATCACAGTAATAAAATTACAGAGGTGATACACATTCACTAAGACACGTACATACATACACAGTGAAACACTAAAGTGTAAGTTAATAATATTTTAAACACAAACTTCAAAACATATCATGAAAGTATTAACTGCTGCCATTCAGAACTTCCATTCCATTGGGAATTCAAAGATTATAATCATACTTACTGGGCATTAGATTAATGTAACAGAAACATAAGATGATAGTTGGTAATGGTCACACCCTTTACGATCTGTATTGACTCCCCAACTTACCAGACCTTATATATACCTAGGGGGGTAAAGTAATAAGGTGCTGACTCTAGCAAAACCCAACATGTTAAAGCTGGGTAAAAGATTTTATAATGATTGATCACACACAATCTTTTCAATGAATAGTGAAGTTACTTAGTTTTTTTTTTTAAGGAAAAAAAAACTAAGTGAACCACATTATACATTGTACCATGCAAACCCCTTTCTCCGAAATCATAGGGGTGGGAGGGAAGGGAGAATAGGCAGTGTAGGGAGGGATACAGTAGACAGTGTGTTAGTTAGTTACCAGATTAAATGAAGGCACTTACGATCAATAAAACATAACATACAATATAAAAAGTGTAACTACTGGCAATCAAACATTTACAAGTACACCATAATACCATTTAACATAATCCCTAAACACCAGGCACAGGCCTATCCAGTTTCCACACTAAACAACCATGACATTCATCGATTCTATCAAATATCTAATTCTCACTATTAATTGCGTGAAAAACAATTGTTTTTATAAATTTATTGCAATCTAATAATAGTTAATTAACAAATTAACGCATACTAAATTTAGCGAAAAATTACATAATTGCTAAAAATGCCAAATTTAGTACACGCAATTAATAGTGAGAATATAAGGTAGGCATGAGTGAAAATTTTTTTACAACATGCGCTCAAGGGGGGGCATGGTCTAAGCAAATGACGGCAAGGAAGCTATAGACTGAAATTCCCAAAAATCTTTGTCTTAATCTTTGGCATTCTTTAATTACCATAATCATGAAATTATAGATATCAAGCACCTTCAATGGAATTTTGGTGAAGTTTTAAGTACATGTATCCACAGAGATTACGTAGTAACACATGTACACAAACCAACTACTATAACCTCTGCATTAAATTAATTCATTATGTGTACATAGCCACAAGTTTACCTGAAGGAACTTGAGTCTGAGTTCCGTTTCACTGAATACAGCCATCCTCCTGAGTAGACCCACCAGCCTCAGACACACAGGGAGTACTAGTGAGCCTTGTAATTGTTGTACCAGCTGGTTCAACATCAGCTGTCTAAACCGCTCAGTATCATCAGATATGTTCTATTATAACACAATCAGAGACAAAATAATTATTATTTGAATGGAGAAATACCTATATACCATGCTATAAAAGTATTCAAATTAACCCTAACCCCAAAGCAGTTATACCGTACGTATAGAAGGAAATTTCTATTGATAAAAATTTCTGCGCTTTTAACGAATATATGTGGGTTTTATTTCTGCTATTCTTACACTTTGCCCCTATATGTGTAATGTAAATAGAATTTTTATAAGGAATTAAATTTTGTGCTTTGTTAAGACCCCACAGAAACAGCAGAAATTAACATGCACCCACAAAAAAAAATTCCCTCTATAGAGTAATTAGAGAAGTGGGTGTGTCCATACCCACCATTAAGACAGCATGAACATACATTTTCAATAATATTATAAACAACAGTAGGTGCAGCTTTAATGCATCCTTATTATAGAGAGTGTGGCCATTTCGTACCTATACCCCTCACTACAGTGGGTGTGGTTACATACCTTTACTATGGGTATAGTGGAATGTTTCTTGACCATTCTGCGTACATGGCCACTCAGTTCTAGTGCTTCCTCGTAGTACCCATTCCTGACACAGGTCTCCATTAGTTGAGGTATCTCTAGTATTTCTAGGAGTTGGGCATGTTTGGAGAGGGCCAACGAATTCAGCTTACGCCTACGGACATAATGGAGATAATACATTACTAATTCAAACCAATACATCAGTATTATGAGTGGATATTGCTCTTATACTTTGTGCTGATTTCTTGTGCCTGCTTGCCAAAATCCTTACAAGCAGTTGAGAAGTTGGGTATCTTTGTAATCAACTGATCCACATGTGTTTCAACATTAATAAACTAAAAAATAGAAAAAAATTCAATATCAGAAATTCAGAATCAAGTGTGTAAAGTATGGTGGATTTTGCTAACACACACATTTAAGATTGTAAAGCTTCCCACAATGTAAGGTGCTTATAACAATATATATGCTAATCCGAAGGAATTAAGATGGAACCTCTCTTTAGTCTCTTATAAAATATTTAGTACACGTACACTCTTAAACAATGGTGTCATTACTCATTAGTTTATGTAACAACTGTATAGTTTATACGTATACATGTACCTCCTGAAACACATCCCTGGAACACTGCGCTGTCTGTATGAAAGTACTGTAGTTATTGAATGCCAGCTTCTGTGTGGAGTTCAGGACACATTCCTGTTCCTCCTTTATCAAGGCTGGTTCTCGTGCTATAAGTACACATGAGAATAAATATTCTAAAGCTAATGGCCCATTCTTTAGTTAATGACTCACTTAATCTTGTCTTAGTGAAAGAGGTCAGGTCAGTGAGATATTTACTGAACTCAGGATCCCTCCGCCATTCCTCTAATATAAATAACAAATAATAAAGGAAAAATCATTTTGATTATATTGTATATTTACTGTATACAGTACTCTCCTCATGTATTACTAACCTGGAAATGATTCCTCGAATAATGAAAGTAGCACCAAATCTTCCGCCATTTTATTTTAGTTATTAATATTAACTTTTATTAGATCTATCTAACTGTTAATATTTTTTATTAATTGCATTATTAGACAATAAAAACAAGATACAAACAGCAGAGTACACATTGTATATAAACATAAATCAGCGTGTAGCTGGAGTGCTATGCATAATGCTGGAGTATACATACTCATGATCGGTATCCACACTAGTAGGCTTAATATATTGGTAGCGCTCAGTACTATTATCAGATGTAACACTCAGAGTTTCATAGTCTGAAACACCACCCCTGCACTGTCCAACTGAAGTTGTTCGTGCTACGTCCATCTTCACTGAGTCATATGCTAAGTTTGTTTGCATTGTAGTCATAGTGATGTCAGTGG
>JAYJLX010007789.1:0-18233 GCA_036873525.1 Chalinula nematifera | reverse complement strand
TATATATATAAATAGACATAACAAGCACACACCTTCCCTTGTTCCTGCCATCCACCTCCTTCTCTCTCCCCCCCCCCATCTCTTTTCTCCAATGTTTACCG
The DNA here is from genome assembly GCA_036873525.1 of Chalinula nematifera. NCBI lineage: Eukaryota > Metazoa > Porifera > Demospongiae > Haplosclerida > Chalinidae > Chalinula > Chalinula nematifera. Next base: position 18,132 of record JAYJLX010007789.1, on the reverse strand, counting down.
TGCTATCATTGTACCAGACACATGTGGACTTCTCTCTCTGAATGAATTATAATCTTCGAATGATAGTATATCTCCATTACCTATATAGAGTATATCAGCTACAATATGTTACTTATGTTACGTATTGACACTAACCAAACACGGGTAGAGGAGCTGCTGCTTTAGCACATATATCAATATACTCCCAGTCAGCTAGTTTAGTATATCGCTGCTCTCTTGAACGGCCATGAATCTAAACAATATCATAATGATAATATACATTCATGTACCCATTATCTATAGTAAACATAGTTGGACAGCTAGATAAGTAATTGTATGCAAGCTTATGTTTTTTTTTTTGTTTTGATCAACCCGTTCTTTCAGAACAAAATAATAATAAATTCTCTTTCAATCCTCCTTCCTCAAGGTCCACCCCCTTCCTTCAGCTCCCTTCTCCATTATCCTTGTCCTAGGTGCTATATCCATACCGTAATGAGAGAGGCTCCCCAGTCTCTTATTTCAGTCACTAGTTTGTGTGCATTCCAGTTCTTATCGTAAACTCCTGTTCGCATTTTCACCGTCAAAGGTACATCAAGCACCTATATACAGACAATATAGGGTTAGTCACATGACTAATGGTCATGTGATCATAAGGTGACTATACTTGTGACATTCCAGTAACGATTTGCCGAAACTTTCCCTTTCTTTGCATCAAAGCACAACCAGCACCCTGTGAAAATTTATTGGTAAAGTAAAAATATGAACACAAGTAAAAATATGAACACAAGACGTCATGTTGTGTTTTCTAATTATGAGTACCGTAATTCCTCCAAAATTTTGGCAATGTAAATTTAGGACAACTAATTTTTTAAAAGAATAATTGGAAGTAAAATCGAAATTTTCCACCATGTGGAATTATTTTGACGAAATTGGAGACTTTATAAGAAGTACGGTAAAGCAACAGAATGAAAAAGTTGCCTGTTTGTGGAGTTGTTGGTGGTCTTTTTCCTTTCACGAAGTAAAATTGAATTGCAAGGCAAGAATAATTTATAAAAAAATTTTTAGAGTGTCTTTGGATATTTTTTCCCAAATAATTATTTATTTTCGAAATTGGAGATCCGAAATTTTAGAGGAATTACGGTATATCAAAAAGAATTTTTTCCTTTTTCTAAAACATAATTATTATCCAATTTTGTAGCATGAATTGAGCATACACAATTAAGATACATCGACATTTTAACTGTGTACAAATATTATTTTGTATAACCTTTTTAAATATAAGATCAATGGGGCAGCCTGTATTTATATCAACAAAATCAACTGAACAGCGTGTAGATATGAGCTCAGCACATCGAGTCATGGTGTCCGGAAATGAGCCACAGATCTAAACACAGGGAAAATAAGCAATGAAATACTGATATTAACACATAACACTGATATTAACATTATTGTTTTACCTGTGCCCCAAACAAATCCTCCGATTCATGACGCTTGAGTAACGCCCACTCACTTTGTTGACCTTGGAGCAGGTTGATTGATAACGCCATCTCAGAGCACGTAATGTCCGCACCATATTTCTTACAGATCCTCCTGTAAGGTAAATTACCAACCTATTTAATAAACAAATCATATAAAGAGAATATTATCAATAACATAATATCTTACTGACTGTTGTTAATGGGGCTAAATATAGTTTATCCTTGAAATCAATGGTTATCTTCTCAAGTGGCCTTATCTTTACGGAATCCTCATCAGTAATAGGTCCAAGTGGGCATGGTAAATCAGTATCAGCCACACCCACAGGTGAAGTGACTGTGGAAAAACAAGTAGTGTCTTGGCTGTCTCCCACACTGACACTGGACTCCATCAGTGCATCCTTATCGTTCTCAGAATGTTTATCTTTACTACCTTCATCAATGCTATTCCTTCCTCCATCATCATTGTTACCGGTATTCACACTGAGGCTTGTATTTGGTAAGGAAATACCATGGTTTTGTGTTCCACCATTGTCATCTGATGATGTAGCAACACTAATCTGTTCCTTGTTCCCTTTATCCTCAGTGGTTTGCTTGATAGTCTCAAGAAATGCATCAGATCGAGGGAATGGGATCTTTCTCTTCCGCAATTCTTCCTGAAGTTTTCTTGGAATACCGTTCACAACTTTATTAGGTCCATTACCACGGTCATACACAGCCTCATTAATGATGCTCGTACCCTGTGTTGAGTCAATGTGACTGTTGCCATAGCGACAGGCAATCCCAGATGGGCAGTACCCAAACTCTTCGAAAACATAGCATGACTCGCTTATATCAGGAGGCTTGAGTTGAAGGAATTCCTGCACATTGTGTAAATATCGGCATTTCTCACCAAACGAGCATTTCCGGTTGGAACCAATATGGAAGCTGGGGCATAGTTGGGAAGAGTAAGGAATCTTTACAGGGGGTCGATATTTGTTTTGACCACGACGTGATTTCTTCTTTGGTGGGGGTTGCATGGAGGGGTCACTTTCACTTATCACATCTTCATGTGGTCGCTTTGAAACAATGTATCTATTGTGGAGAACAGAGAAGGGGGAGGAGAGGGAAGGTATAAGGAAGGGGAGCCGACAAGGCGTGGGGGGAGGGAGGGGAGAGATGAGGCAATGAATCTTTAAATAAAGTTTACTAACTTAGGTTTAATCCTGGCAACACCTGGAGGTAGTTCAGTATCCTCTATACCTTCATTGGATGCTTGTACTGGTTCACTTATATTTGACATTGTGGATCTTTGCTGAAGAGAGTACCTATTTAGACCACGTGGGTAAGAATGGATTTATTTTTAACTCTGTAGTGAACTGAACATTGACTCGAAAAGGGTTAAAATAACATGTGACGTCATGTATTTTATTTTTAACCCTTTTAAAACTTGTATTATGCATGCAATGCATATGGATGGATATTTCCGTTCGGATATTCATGGCAGTCTGCCAGATGCCTGCTATGCTGAGTAAATAATATTCGTGAAGCCCTTGCTTGTTTCCCTATTGGCACCTATGGAAGACCACTCCAGCTCTCGAGGCACCTTTTTGAGAGGGCTACGATACGAGCACCTGATAGCTGGATTAACGGGAGGGGTTATGTCCACTTTGATAACTCATCCTTTCGACCTCATCAAACTAAGATTTGCAGGTATGACCCTCGGGTGTGACCTCCTAGATACCTTACATGATTTATAATATGTGTATGTCAGTTCCTTCATTAATATGCCCTTCTGAGATTGCTAATCATTTCAAATATTAAATTAATTAATTACAGTTGATGATGGTATCAAGCTAAGTGCTGAGCGTACCAGATACACAGGTCTTTATCATGCCTTCAAGTCCATTATAAGGCAGGAGGGGTTCTTGGGTCTATATCAGGTATGGGAAAGATACTACTAGTCAACCCTCAAGGATATAAGCCAATCATTAAGCCCCCATCTTTTTATAAAGCTGTACTGTTCATATATTTTCACTCTTTAGGGAGCTAGTGCTAACGTGACTGGTGCTGGTCTCTCCTGGGGATTGTATTTCTTCTTGTGAGTTGTCTGTTTATATGGTTTATTATTTCAAGTGTGTAATTCAGTTATAATGCCTTCAAGTTTCACATGCAAGATGGCGACCTCACCGTCCAATTAAACCCATTGACCCATATGGCATTGGCCTCAACATCAGGTATTGTAAGCATAGTATAACTTAATGTGCATCAATAGATGTCTAGCTTATATTTAAACTATAGTCCATTGTGTAATTAATACTAATTGTACTATGTCGACATTAAATAGTACTATATGTGCATTGATATGTGTATTTAACTTAGTTGAGTTAATGTGTTTATCAGTATAAAACCAGATTTATAATAATTATGATACCCATGGGATGTTGTATTAATTTTAATGTTAGAATTGAATTATCAACTTATAAATACGTAAAGCAAGTCAAATTGCCCACGCAACATTAAGTTAGCAGTGTATTGTAATCCAGTTTTACTGATAGTCACTACCCGTTTCATTAAACTATACGTATAATTACGAGTTTCCCTCTATATTGGGTTGGTACACGTGGGTGTGCAGGTATTCTGACCCTGTCCATAGCTAATCCAGTTTGGGTGGTTAAGACTAGACTATGTCTAGTGGATACAGCTGAAGTTCCATCACATATGAGATACAAAGGACTTTCAGGTAATACATGAATAAAATATACTGCCATCAATGTTACCTGTAACCAAAGATCTCCCTAAAGCAGGCAAGCATAGCCCACTCTGCTTGTTTAGCAACCACCCTACTTTCTATAGCCAATACCCTGATATATAAGTAATAAAATATTGAACTATGCTAGCAACAATAACTTTTAGACTTGTACCACTCCGCTATAAATTTTCTCTTGGGAGACCTCTGCTCTCAACCCAAGATAATACCCCCTCAAGTTATATTTACAATAATGGATGTTGAAATGCTCTATACTGTAGATGGTCTTTGGAAGCTGTATAAATATGAAGGCTTAAGGGGTTTGTATAAGGTTGGGTTTATTATTTGAGGAAATCGTTGCCCAAAGAAATATTTTTTGTTAATGTTTCTTTAGGGATTCATTCCTGGTATATTTGGTACGTCTCATGGCGCTGTGCAGTTCATGGTCTATGAAGAGATAAAGAAAGGATATTGTAACTATTATAATCTACCCATCACAGTTAAACTAGTTAGTTAACTTATGATAAATAGTTAATTGGAAGTTTCACATGTGTCATATGCCTTCTGCAATTCATGTTGGTATGCAAAAGATATTCTTAGTGTACTTCAGTTCCAAAAAGAAAGGGAAAATTGCTTGTACAGTTGAGTTATATTGTCTATCATTCTAAAAACAGTTGTACATTGACATGGCAGAATATCCAATACTATATTGGAATCAGTATACTAATATTTAACCTGAGTGTGGGCGGAGGGTTATAGTAGTCGGTTTGTGTGTCTGTGTATCTGTGTGTCTGTGTGTTACCACGTAATCTTTGTGGATAATTGATGGTAGAACTTCACTGACACTCCATTGAAGGCACTTGATGTCGATAATTCCATCATAGATTTTCAAAAATATGGCCAAGATCTTTGAGTATTTTGATCGATAGTTTTCCTGGTCGCCATTTTCTCAGACCGCGCCCCTTGAGCACATGTGGTAGAATTTATTGTCAGTCACGCCTAGAAGTTGCTCTGATTGTGGCCTCTCTGATGGCTTGGATAGTATCTACTGTTGTGAAGACTGTCCCTAGCACTGCCCTAGAGTTTCTAAAGTTTCTGTTCTCCTGCTGGACTGTATTTTCTACTGATTGTGAGTTGTGTTAGTGTAAAAACTTGAATGATGACATGCCTGTAAGTTTTTACTTGGCTCAGTTGGCTGTTTAAGTGTGAAGGATCTTTTACTTAGTGAAATTTATATGTATGCTGTGTTATACTGCATTGTGTGTACTGGACTGAAGGCATTATGTGCAAAATCTGTAGCCCTATATTGCTATACATGCTTTCGGTGTGAAACCGCAAGTATGTGATTTCCGTGTTACTCCGTACACTATCGTATACTGTTGTTGGCAAGAAATCGAAAAAACGCATAGAAAAGAGTAGGAGCAGTGACTTTTATTGGCTGATATTGACAGCTGCATCGTGGAAATTAGGCTGAGTGAGCTTGAAAATGGCAGTTAATAGCATATATAAAATAGGTTAGTACCTCCAAATCGCATGAAATATTCTTGAATCGATTGCAACAAGGGCTTTTACATCGAATCCTGACTACTTTCCATGGCGTTTTGCCAACAAATGGGCGTGACTGAACTTATTTTATGCCAACGCTTAGCTGCTACATCAAAGCGCAGCGCATGCTTGTGGTTTCACACCGAAAGCATGTATAGTGTGCATGGACTGAGATGTAAGAAGCTATGTGTCTTGTCAAATCTCATTTCTATCAGATCAAGTGTATATATTAATAGATGCATGACTGCGAGGGTTCAGCACTATAGTGCTTTCATTAAACTATCAGCTGGCGTGCATAAAGCCCCGATTGATTATATGTCCTGTCATATTCCATAGGGTCCTTTTCATTATATTGCAATGGCTGCCTCTTCCAAGCTTGTGGCTGCATCTACCACGTATCCCTATCAGGTGGTCAGAGCAAGGCTTCAGGTGACTAGCATGTGATCATGTGACTATTGTTTAATAATTTGTGTGTATATGTGTTTGTATTGTTTTAGGATCAGGAGCAGAGATACTCTAGTGTACTAGACACTATTGGAAGAATATGGAGGTATATGTAGCCATCTGAGGCCTTAATTGTATATAATACAATACCGTAAATCGAGAGATTTTCAGCTAGAAAAATTTTCATATTTTTAATTTTCATGTAGTTTATTTTCAGTTGATTGAGGCCGGCCAGTTTATTTAGGCTCTATATTGTGTAAACAATTTTTTGTGTTTAATTTTTGTTGTTTGAAGCATAAACGAAAATGATTAAACCACAATGAAAAATTCCCGATTTAAGGTACATTATACATGGCTGGTTTACATGCATAGTATACCAGGGTGCTTTGAAACTATATACATATACATGTGTACTAATTGTTGTGCTCTTAATTATAGACAAGAAGGTATTCCAGGGTTCTACAAAGGTCTGGCAGCTAACTTGGCAAAGTAATGCTATTACGATCCTCAGTAATAGGTTTTATATCATTGAGTTTACTTTTCATCAATAGAGTGGTACCAGCTACATGCATTACGTTCCTTGTGTATGAAAATATGTCAAGATTATTAATGAGGAACAGATAGAAATTAAAATGCTTTTTTTTTCAATCAATGTTCTGTCGGGAATGCAATGCACAGCTACATGCTGGTTTTTTACTGTTTTGTGTATTATAATGATGGACAATGAGCTCTAGTGTAATTATTGGTGAACTTAACTGACAAGTCCCTTAGCTTTTCCGTTAGTTGGGTGGTGCACATGTCATAATATCCTTTATAATCTTGCCCAGTACAACAAGATATAAATTAGTTATTTTTTTTAATAATGCATGATGAAATTTTTAGCTTCTCTATATAAATTATAATTTAATTATACTTAATTATAATGAAAAAAAAATTACAATGAAAATAAATTTGTGTAACAGCATTAATTGCTTTAGATGCATGCAGTAATGTCTCTAATGCTGCATGCAATACATATCTGCCCATAAAGCAGTGATAAGTGTCACTCGTGTATACCATAGTTCTCATGCAGACAGTCAAAACTGATGTCCTTTCACATAAGTTATGCAGTTTCCATGGGTTCATCAACTGCTGCCTCTTCCTTGTCATCTTCATTAGGGTCATCTTCGGGGTCGTCATTGTCATCAGGAACATCTTCAAATGTATAGAAGTTTTGTTTTTGTTCATAAGTCACGTGTGAAACAACCATCGCAGTAACAGGGTCATTCTCATGTAACTTTCGTACAGCTCGACCTACAAATTGTGTGAATAAAACTTTTGACTTACGGGACACTTTGCGAGCAATGCCAACTACACTGACATTCTTGTGATCAAACCCTTCCAGAAGCTTTCCAGCAATAACTAGAACACGAGTTTTACCCTCTTTAAAACTTTCAAACACTTGAGGTTTATTTTTAGTTTTCCCATGGTATGCTTGACACGTCTCATCTGGGTATGTTGCACAATATTCTTGGACAAAACTGTCAGCTTCTATAATGGTTGGGGTTAATACCATTGCTTGGTGATGATAAGCTGTATCTTGTTTATCATGGTTGTCTAAACATTCATGGATCAAACATGATATTCCCTGCAAAAACAATGAAGGCACTCAACAATCATGCAAGTACATACACACATGCAGACACACATACAAACCAATATACATGCAGTGCATGGAACCTCCATTTATAGCGACACCATGGAGACAGAGCATTTTGTCCATTGTTACTGAATAAAGGTGTTCTTTCATGAGCTGAATTTAGTTGCAAATTATAGTTAAATACATACTATATATGTTCATATTTAAAGGTGACTGATGAGTGAAAAATTGACCTATTATTTTTTTATTGGCTCGATTGATAGTACTTATACAATAACATTATACCGTGGCCGGCTTGCACTGACGATGCAGTATTATTATAATCTCAAATATTATTGCACAAAATTCTCCCTCTATATATATGGAAGATATAGAGTTTCACACCTATTGTGCCAAAACCACCATTTTGAAATCAACTTCCTAGGGGAGGTGCTACTGCAGAGGAGGTGCGACAAGCTTACGTAATCCAATTTTGCTCAGGAAAATAGAGTCCAGTGAAGATATAGAGTATAGGGTAAATGGCAGCTTATTGCTATATCTTGCTTATTTTCTGGTTATTTTGGCTATTGGTAACTGATACCGCTGCACTATGGGTTCGCTATATGAGGCACAAACCATCAATTAGCCTGATGGGTATAATCCCCATTGATCCTGACATTATCAGTTTTATATTTCATTACACTTTTCTCGCTTCCATAAGAACTTGATTTGAGCTCAAAATTAGAATATATGACAATATATAGTAAGCAATTGTATTAAAGTCTCAAGGTTCCATTAAAAACTGAAGTTTTGCTATAGCGCACGTTGGAATGCATATATATACAATTAGGCCTTGGCCTTATCACACGTCCTCATGGTGTAATTTAATCATAGAGGAACTCAGAAATTGCCTCAGTATTTAATGCATGGGATTTTCAGCCACTTTGAGCAGCTCTCCCGCCTATCTCCATGCATGCATGCTCCAATTGCATGAGCTGGAACTTTATAGGGGGTATTTTGCAATTAAAATACTATGTTTCGGTGAACAAAAAATTAAATATTATGAAGCAACACTTCATTTTTTCACATGCACATGATACATAGAAATCATTGCAGTTTTTTCACTATATATAGAACTAAAGTATACGTATATGGGACATTGCTGAAGAGCAGCTATTTTTAGGCTTGAAGCAGTTCTCCCCTAAAAAAAAAAAAGTAGAAAGGATGTCAAGTTTTAGATCACTTCAGAGGAGCATGCCAGCATGGAGGCAGCATGCAGCATGAGGCAGGAGAGCTGGCTGCTCAAAGTGGCTGAAAACTCCATATTAATTAATTGCATGTATATACTTATTATAAGCGATTTTTCAATATTTTTCAATTAATGTGTACTACTGAAAAAATAGCATGCACTTTAATGAATTTATTGCAAACTAATATAGTTGAAAAATTATAACAAACTAAAAATAGGTGAAAAATTACATGCATAGTTGCTACTATTATAAAGCACTAAATTTAGTATACACGCGGTGATAGTAGAGAATAACTGAGGCATATCAGTTTGTATGCGATGAGTGCGGGGGGGGGGGGGGGGGTTATTAGAGGACCCTTTACACAATGGATTGAAGCTGTGCTTATGATGTTTATAGTGCAAATCAGCCTTGAATTAATTCCGTCAGTCACATGCAGAGAAAAATTTCCTGATATGATTCGTGTTGCTGGCATGAAAAGATTATGAAAAACCAAAGTTTTGGTTTGTAAAATTTGAAGGTATTAGCAGCTGGAAAAACATCACTTTTTTACTGAAGATTACCGATATACTGTACTGATAAGATGATTCTTTGACCGAGAGTAATGTTTGACAATTTGAAGAAAAAAATGCCTTTGACGGATTTTAGCTTGACGAATAATATCTATATGATTCACATTATTCAACAACGGTGCATAACCACACCCATCAACATACACGTTTAATTAATGATGATCTAGTCAACACATGGGGCAATTGCGCATGCGCAGTGAAGACTGGAACATTTAATTTTTACTGGAGTAAACTTCGACATTTTCCTTCCAAAACCGCCAAACGTCAAAGTTTTTTCTTTGTCAAAGAATCATCTTATATGGTACATAAGGTTTAATGATGATATACCAACCGTTGCTTTGAATTTTTCACAAACTATATAATTACATAGTATATACTTAATATAAGGGACACTGACTCCTTGCATTCATTGATTATCCATATAAGGTACATAATCAGTGTTCGAGCTATTGTGCGGCGTTTTTTTGCGTCCAAAAACACATGTTTGCTTTCACTAAAAACACATGTTTGCTTTCAAAAAAGCTTTCAAGCACTGCCATGCAGCACTGAAGGATTATGACCAATATATCTTTTATTACTTATAAATAACATTCCGGCTTCACAACAGCTTCTTAATGGCAAAATGGTCTACTGCTTGGACTGATATGCTCGAGGTGGTTAGTTTGAATCACTGCTCCTCTCCTTTTTTTTTTTTTTTTTTTTCCTTTTTGTTTTTTTAATATAGTAAATTTTCAGCCCGGCCTCAAAATGATTTATAAGAAATAAAATATGGTACATAATTGCCTAGGTTCATTCTCAGTCATGCAATGACATGTGGACTCATCTTTGTGAATGTCTAGCTCAAACACTGTACCCTGATATAAACAAAAAAACTTCCCATGCATGCAGGACTCTCATGCAAGCATCATGCATGCATCATGCATGCAGTTATAATTATATATACCATTGCATCAGTTTATTTCAACGCTAGCTGAACTGAAAAAAAGGGAGGCAGTTGAATCATGCATGCGGCACTGCCATGCACCCATGCACATGCAGCACGATGCATATCATTGCAGCGTGCATGCACATGTCACTAATACTGCTTATGGCAGTTAATTATATCATGCACAGTCGTGAAAATTAATTGAACGGGTGATGGATGTGGTCCATGGTGCATCCATGCGTAGTGCATCAGGAGCTCAGTTTTTGTGCATGGGACCCCTTCCGCCCACCCCCCGGGCCCCCCCGGCTCTACCGGCACCCATGCATGCACTGAATATGGCACTGACTCTTAATCATATTTCAATTACCGGATGTGGTTGTGTATTATACCCTGCTTCCTGAAAATCATCTTTTCGTATAATCCGTTCTCGAATAGCAACGTCTTTCTTTAATTCAAAGCAAGGTGGAATGCTGAGGATATATTCTCCTTGACGATAAGGAGTGGCAGTAAGGAACAAGCACTTGGTACTGGCAAAATGCTGAACTATCTTCTTCCAGGTGGGAGCAGGATAATGATGGGCTTCATCTATGATTACTAAATCGAAATGGTCACTGGGAAAGTGGGCAATGGCCACATGTTTTGACGTTGTACTAAATTTTTGGGCATTTGCTACAACAAGATCAAACAGCAAACATTTTCCTACTGCGAGATAAGGGGATATTTGAACTCCTTTGGGAGTCCAGTCATCAAAGTGCTTTGCTTTAATCATCTCTCGCTTTAAAAGGAACGAGTCCTTCCTTTCGGATCCACAGAAATCATTATATAATTGTTCAGATATAGCCAGCGATGGTGTGATAACAAGCACTTTGCTTGCATTAATAACATATGGAACTAGCACAGCTACACCTGATTTACCACATCCAGTTGGGAGGACGACAAGTGCAATGCGGTTTGTACTAGTCATGAACTGATTGTCAACACTCATTACTGCAGCAATCTGGTGTGGATGAAGTTTAGCAGCTGCTTCATCAGTTTGAAGCCACGAACGCACCTTGTTACTTTGTACACTAAACGGACTTCTTGGCATAGGTATAGGATCCATCATGCATGATATTCTATACAGGGTGGAGAAAAAAAATTACTATATCAATGTATCCATACATATATAGGTTATCACATATATAGTCCTCACACGAAACCGTGATATCTCAATCCCTGCAAAACTGAGCGGCCTGCATGCATGCGCTATTTATTGCCACGCTGCATGCATGAGTGTGCATGTGAGCCAGGATCATGTGGAAATGCCGCGGTGCTTATCATGTGGAAGCCATATACAGATTTTGACTTTCACCTTTATTGTACTGCTATAACATTTGGTTAAGCTATAGTATACAAGCCAGTCATATTGCATGTAAGTCATGATCAATGTGATATTCATTGCCTTCAGTAATTTTCCGCTTTGCCTGACATCTTATAAGTGTTAAAATGTATACAAATAAACCTTTGATCTGTATACAGCTGCATGCATGTGATATGGACTTATCACACGAAAGCCATGCAGATCATTTGTGCAAACCACATATTGTATGCATATCAGTGCTGACAAGGCAATCATTACAGTGCTGACAAGGCAATATCCTATCACATAGCTGGCTGCATGGCTTGTATATACTTAACCAAGTGTCACAATTGCGGTTACAATAATAAAAGTGAAGGTCAAAATCTATATTCATATCATGCCTATAAATGATATTCGAAAGGCGTGGCAGTTCATGCAATGATGTCATTTAACTATGTTTAACTTGTATAATTATACTGTGTTATTATTGAATTTTCTGTAAATTTCCGCATTGAGTGGCAATTATAGAGTAGCTTCTATGGGGCTTTCAAAAACCAACAGGCTGCAACGGAAGTCATGTACTGTATCAAGTATGTTAGAATACTGCAAAAACCATTCACAAACCAGGTATTTTCATACAAAATTGCTACGTATTGCAGAAATAAGAGCCATCTGTCAGTGCCACCGCCATACTGTATGTAAATTCTTGCCACTCAAAATGGCTGCATGCCAATACCGGTAACTGTTGCTATGCATGCAACATAGATATTATAGTACTTCGTAGGGAGTCAGAAACGGAAGTCGCGCGGAAAATATCCGAGTTGTACTTCCGTATTTCTAATTTAACGATAAAAATATCATAAAGCATTGAAGAATACGTGGAAAATCAGCAAAATGGAGAGAGAACCTATACTACGAAGAACGCTAGCGTGAAAAGGTTATCGATAATTTTCTTGATAGCTACCTATTTCCACAAAGTGATGTTTGAAGAATGTTTTTAACATAGTAAAGGTTCTGATCGAGACGAGTACGGAATGAAAAAGGTACACAAAAAGAGGGGGTTTTAAGTGTGATTTTTCTCTAACTATGCAAGCCTAAATGTGTAAATGAACAAACTTGGTATCGATTTCCCATCTCTGAAACAAACTTCATCATTCTGTGTAGTCAAAACAAGCAAGCGCTTTATTTGCTTGGAGTTAAGGGTACATAGGTTTTTCTTGGCATTGCATTCGACTTTGTAGCGAAGTTTTTTCCCCCGTTGTTCTTCGTGAAAACTCCGACATTTTTGTGACAGGTAAAGCTTCCTCTTTACCTGTAACAAACTTAAAACCGCTTATCTCACTATCAGGTTTAGCAGCAACCTGAATTATGCTGTTCTGTAGCCATTTTTTAAGATACAACTAGGTACAACTCGCATATTAGCGTCTCGAGTGTATAGCAACGTATACAACACATGTTAAAAATTAACCGCGCCTCTTCCGTTTCCAATCCCTACGAAGTACTATAATATCTATGCTATGCAAGCTCCGCTTAACTGAGCCCGCGCCTTTCGAATATCATCTATATATTATAGAGTATGCAATTTACATTAAGTCATGCACTGCACTGAGGATCACGGAAGGCGCGTAGTGTCCAAGTGGGAGATGGCTGCACTCGGTGATAACTTCAATTTGCCTATTCAAATGCATAACTGTCCCGCGCAAAAAGTAGTGACATGGGCGATACTTCGATACTACATAAGTCGCATGATACCGGCCTCGATACTTACGGTATCGAACTTCAGCATTTCACAAAAGTGGTATCGATACCAAAGACCACGCCCAGTTACTGAAGTTATGTATCAATTAACTTAAAATTCCGGGGCACACCCTTAAAATGCATGGCAGATCTAGAGTTAATAACTTTCGTGTTTGTTTTGAAGGGTATTGTTGTTGCATGAGGCATCATATCATTTTGAGTATCAAAATCTACTGAGTATCGATGGGTATCGTATTGGTCCAAAAATAGGTGGTATCGCCCATCACTAAGCAAAAAGAGTTCCAATCCCTATTTTACTACTCTATTATCTACGGTATTATTAAAAATCTATTATGAGTGGGGGTCGCCCCTTTTTTAAAAGCGAAAATTAATGTACTTTTCTACAGGCGATTTCCTTTTTATAATACATGGCACAGCTAAATACTCACTCAGTACAGCCGGCAACCGGCCCCGGACTTACCAGGTACGGTAGGTAGCCCTTTTAGTCAACGGCTCGATTAGATGTCTCAAATGATGGCTAGTTCCTCGTCTAGACAGTTTACAGTCAAAATTAATATGATAGGCGACAGTTGTGTGGAGAGCAGACGTAGATCTACTACGAGCACTACGAGTGAACACTGAACACGGCCAGTCTGTTGGGAATTAACGAATCCAATTATCCAAAGAGAAATCATTATTTCCTAAATACGGTATGCGCCCACGCAATATTTGGTATGGGGAGGGATATATGCAAGCTGTAGATCTATGGATAGTCTAGTGTAGCCATTTATATACCTTATTAAACTTTGCAAATCTGCTTTAATTTAGCAAAAAGGAATGCTTTCCCTACTCTTAACCATGTAAAGTTGCCCTACAAATAGAATTTCTTCTCATTAATACACCCACATTTAAATTTTTTTTTTTTTTTTTTTTTTATTTATTTATTTTATTTATTTTTTTTTTTTTAGTACACAATAAAACTATTATTAATTAAAGCAGCGATACAGCAAAAAGGTGGAATAAAAATAAATTTATAAGTAAATTGTAGGTTTTGGTTAGGCACCAGTTAGCTACTTAGGGGTCTATACAAGATTACAATTATAGTAATCATCATAGTAGATAGATTAGAACTGTCTGTGTAAGGCGTGGTTGAAGCAAAATTAAATACCGTACACGTCGTAATTTTCGTGGTGTATTAATTTTTGTTAACTTTGTGTCCTTGAAAATCCACAAAATTTAATTCTTAACCCTTTCCTTACACTATGTATATACTAGACGTGCACGTATAACACAAAATTTCATACAACAAAAATTAGCTTTTGACGATCTTTCCCCGAAAACACGAAACTTTATACCACAAAATATACGACGTGTACGGTAACCATCTAGGTCAGCCATTTTGCATTGGTGTAAGGTTTGTATGCAAGCAAAGGATAGTGCGGTGACAGTCCCAGCTAAATGTATCACATTCCTGGTACAATTAAGCCAAAGTTACTGAATAATGGAACCAATAGAGCTTATTAACCAAGTCTTACTGAACTGATAAAAATCAAAATCAATCAATATGTTCTATAATACAATTAGTCTGGCGTGGCCGCCCATTTGGCATATCGGGCAAGTGGTCTGGGGACACACATACTCTTCACTTGTTTTGCTGCCACGTGTAAAAAAAGGTGGAGCTGCACATGACTTTGCCTCATACTATTTGCGTGCTTACAGAACACATGCGAGTGACGTAATAGCCGATTCGAGCGTTTTGATTGGCTTAAGAGTGTTGCAACTATCTTTGCAGCAAAACAAGTGAAGAGTATGCGTGTCCCCAGACCACTTGCACGATATGCCAAGTGGGTGGCCACGCCAGACTATAATACAATATGGTATAAGTTGCAGTTGGACTGATGGTAGCCATATACTATAAGTTTGTAGTTTGGTGGTAGTCTACCTGTAACTTGAAACCTAACTCTTGTTTAGAATGCCACTTCATTTTCTTTCAGCTCATGGAGGATATCATTGAACTCTAACTCTTCCATAACCTTTTCCACACTTCTAATTGAAACTTCGGAGCATTTTGACTCCACCCATCTCATCAGGACTTTTTCAAGTTTGCTTTTTGATGACATTCTCTGTTCTTTCTCCAGTTCTTCACGATACATGTAGCTAACCCTGAGCTCTCGTCCAATATCATTCCATTTCGTTGCCTTCTTCTTCAGCAGTTCATAAACAAACATAGCCAAACTGTTCCCATCGTGTGTGATCAGGTAAGTAGCTATACATGGCATAAAACTGAAGATATACAGCAAAAAAGACTTTGAATTCGTATTACCTGATGGTGATGTTCTTGGTGATACGACAACTCTAGCAGCGTTGGGAGAGCCAGATGGAGAAAGGACACTGGAAACTACAGTTTATATGATTATATAATACATCACTACTTGTACTATTAGCATTGCGACATACCTTCATTTGGTTGTGCTTGGATTTCCAGTTTCTATAAATATAGTTAACATTACTTGTGAGCTGTCCTGATATGTAGTCCACCTATAAACTAATAACCTTATCTCCCTCCTCCCTGTGTGTCCCCCTTCCCCCCCTCCTCCATATATATTTGTGCCGATAAACATACCATAGCTTCATAGCCCTTATATCGATAGTCCTCCACCCATCCCATCAGCATTTTATCTGAGAACGACGGCCATTTATCTCCGCAGCATTGAAGTAAATGAAGAATGGTTGAGTGGGCCATATAGTGGAACATATCTCTCTTGATCAAGCGACCCCCGGGTAGGCGCATCTGCATTATGATCACCTCCTTCACAGCCTCAGTCAAAGCCTTCTCATCCTTATCAGAGCTCGAGTACCCCACACCGCAGTGATGGGACCTTGATTTGGGTGATTTATCTTCAGCTGCTCTGCTTGGTGAGGGAGACTTGTCTCGGCCTCTGCTTGGTGAGGGTGGGGGTGTGGTTGAAGGTGACCGAGTACTGGTAGGATTACTGTGGGTTAAAGGAAATGGAAGGTCGTTTACAACAGCAGTATGATAATCATGCATTACTGCACTCTGCTCCATTGGTTCCACCAGTCTGATCCCCCCCAGCCCTCCTGATTCAAATTGGTTTGCAGCTGGTTTCATCATGAGTGTTGACTTGGGTGTGTGCGAAGAAATACTGCAACCATTCTTTTCATTAATTCTGTCCTGCTTTGCTATGGATCTCGTTGTGCCTGAGGCGGGTGAGGATGGTCCTTCTGAGGCAGGATAGCAGCTGGTAATGAAGTGTGATAGGCTACTTAGTTGTGCTGCAAATTCGAAAGCCTTCTTTTTATCAACGTTTTGTTGATCAAATTGTTCTCTGAACCTCGACAGGCTGCTTGAGAGTGATTTTATTCTTTCCAAAGATGACATTCACAAACACACTTTCGTCAGATGTAAGTTCGAATTCATGCACACAACATACATACAGTTCTAGTAATCAGCTGCCTCCAAAAGAATGCGTGGGAGATACTAAATTAATTTATTAATGTTAGTGAGCCCCTCCCCTTTTATCTAAAAATCGATTTCAATAATAATAGCCTAATAATAAAAATAACAATTGTAACTAAAGCAGGCCATCCACTAGGCAACTTTATTGTGTGCAACTGGCAACTTGTTGTACTAAAGTTGAATCATTTCAACTTTCAGGCAACCATGAAGCCATAGAGATCAAAGGAAAATTGGTGGTTGCATGCAACAAAGTTGCCTAGTGGATGGCCTGCTTGATCATTGGTCTTTAGCTAAAGATGCTTGCTATCATGAAGTCGTATGTAGTTAATGACATGTTGAGGTAGGTCAATGGATTCGTATTGAATGTGCTGAGACACAATATATCTGGATACACAGCAAAGTAATGGACGAGGTCCCTCTAAGAGGGTATATACTTTACTCTCTTTATCCTCACAATACTCTATTGGTGTGCGGCCATTCTTATCAACAGCATCAACATGAGCTCCGTACTTCAGGAAACATGACACCAAAACCTCTTTCCTTTTTGCAGGGGCTTGTTCATCCCGAACCACTGAGTGCAACGGTCTGTCACCATCGGAGTCCATCTGGTTTACAAAACTGGAACAACCAAACTCACAAAGCATCTCAACTAGCGTCTTTAAATTGGAACTTGTAGGCTCTTGAAGTGACATTAATTTTAAACGCACAAGATGGAGAATAGTTCTACCACAATGATGCTGTAGCTCACGTGCTTTAGCAACAAATTCTTGAACTAAATCCTCCATTTGACTCGACGGCACTACACCAGTACTACTAATTGAAGCTGTCTGTTGGGCTGCATTCGCTTTATCTTTGCTGTAACTAGCCAACCATGCCAAGAAGCACATTATAACGAAACGATAACACATTACCATGAGACTGGAAGGTTTTGATGTGTGTGGTACCATAGCAGGAGGTATGCAAGCAATGAAATTAAGCAAATCGAGTAAACTTTTGATGTAGAAGCCATAGTGATTGGTACTGTGGATAGCCTTTTTTGGCCATC
>JAYJLX010007788.1:0-43558 GCA_036873525.1 Chalinula nematifera | reverse complement strand
TTTTGTGTGTTTATATTTTCATATGTACATTAGGTGTTGTTGAGCGTCCTATTAGAACATGTAGAGTCAAGTCTCGTGGTGGTGTGGACATATTACGTGAGATTAACAAGAAAGAATTCCTTCAAATGTTGGCGGAGGATGTTCATGAAGAAATTAAAACCCTCAAACAAAACACATCAGATAAACCTCCTCAACATGAATCACTTGAACCAGGTGCACTGTAAACTTGCATGTCAATGTTTTTTTTATTATTTAAGCTACATGTATGTTGTTATAGATGTGCTAAATCAGCATCATTTTGTTAGCCATGTTGACGTATCATCAAGACCTACTTCATCTCATATTGGACCACCCAGTGTATTATCTCAACCTTCATCATCTGATGTTCTTTTAGTTAACTCACCTCCTGACACATCACAGCTCATCAAGGAACCTAATTTCGAAAGAAACGTGTCAACTAACCATGCAAAAAAACTCAGTAAAATCATGCAAGACATAAGAAAAATCGTATCTTCTGGCACTAAATCATCTCGTGACCTATTTGACTTGGACTGGATTCATCTAGTAGATTCCGGGGGCCAACCACAATTTACCGATATTTTTCCTTTTCTTTTTCGATCTGAAGAGGCATTATATATTGTAGTCATTAGACTAGACCAAGACCTGAATGAGAGACATAACAGTTATTATTGTTCCAGTGGAATCACTTATCAGTTGCCAGAAACATTAGAGTTAACTAGTCGTCAATTGATCGAACGTGCCTGTCAAACAGCTGAAGCTCAAAGTACCCGTTCCTCACGGAAAAAAGTAATCGTTATTGCCACTCATCTAGACCTCATCCCAAATACTGAAGCTTGTATTCAGAAAATTGATAAGGAATTTCTTAAATTACAGAAGAAATATCCATATGTTCTGGTAGCGAAAGATTTCATAAATGGTAAAATCATTTTCCCAGTCAATGCAACGGCAACTGGTGATCAGCGCAAGATGTATACCGATGAGTTACAAAAGTGTCTCATAGCAATTGTGAAGAGGTCTATTAAACCAATCGAAGTCCCTTTAAGATGGTTCGTGTACGAGTTAGAGTTGGAAGAGAAGAGTCAATCGTCTCATGGTGTTTTGAAGAAATCAAAGTGCTTAAAGCTCGGTGCAGTTCTATCGATGAATCCTGAAGAAGTTGAGGAGTCATTGAGGTTTTTCAATAAGATAGCAATACACCTTTATCATCCCGATATTCACGACTTGGTCTTGACTAGAATGGACCCCCTTACAGAGCGTCTATCAGCATTGGTCAAGGCATCTTTCCTACCTCCCCAGTTTCATTCTACTAATAATTCTTCGAGACTAAAAAAATGTGGACTATTTGAAAGAAGTTACCTTCCAGTCGTGTTTGAGAATATCTCCGATGACCATTGTATATCGGACGATGCTTTCCTTAAAATCACCCAATGCCTGAATGTGATTGTGAGTGTTGGACTAGATGACTACTTCATCCCCAGTGCCTTATTTGTCAATACCAATCACAATATAACTGATCAACCTTACACTCCTTGTACGTTCAGTTGGGGTGATCGTATCATACCCCCTGGTTTCTTCTTCTCTCTAATCGTTACCCTCCTTCATCTAGTGGACGAACGCTCCGTCAACTATTTCTGCCTAGCAATGACAGAGAACATCTCTCAAAGTCGCGACAGAATAACATTGTATTCGAAGACTTATGGAGGAGTGGTTACCTTCTTCAACCAGCAGAAATACATATGGGTCCATTATACTGGAGGGAAGCCAGGTCTCACTGATTACATCAAGGTTCTCAAACTGATTGTTAAGGCTTTGTGTCTCGCTATTAGAAACTTTACAAAGATTCGTGAAGGTTGCATTAAGTTTCCATCTATTTCGTGCTTTTGTCCTGTTTGTAATGTCAATGGTGTCTTCCATCCTTGTTTGTTCAATTCTGATCGTGATTACTGTATCTGTCCCTCTGATCCCAGTAAGATGGCTCCTATTCCTGAAGATATGAAGTTGATAATGGATTCACTACAAGATGTTATCAGTAAAGGTTAATTCTCTTGTATACCATGCATGTGTTAGTACAATATTTAGTAACATCCCTGTAGTGGAAATGGGACGCATGCATGTAACATGTATGTGACATGCCTGTTTGGGACGTTTTACATAATACATGTTTTCAATACATGTTGCATGTAACATGCGTAAAACAATACAGTGACATGCATGCTGTGGCTAACATTCATGGAAGACATATACGTATGTTAATATCTAATTTATATACTGTAGCAGCTGCTGACTCTGTTGCATTGCTGGGTAATGATGAGCACCGCTGTAGTAGTCACATGATCTCTTCATCAGGTATATTAACTAAAGTCCATTGCGTTCACTTTACACTTAGAAAACCTACACTAACTCAAAAAGTACTGAACCAATTTAAAAAGCTTAAAGTTTATTGAATTCCTTACAAGTAGGCGATTCCGTTGATAATATTAATGGACTAGTTCCACCTATAGATCACAACTTCACTGTATTTTATATGGCATACTTTTATAATTATTATTTTGGGTAGCTATTGCCCACGCACAATTTCCATGCAGGTGCAAAGTGAACGTGAATGGACTTTAGTATGCTTATATCTTTAGTCTATATTGAGTCCTTAATATTCATTAATTGTAATAGCTAGTTTGGAAATAATTTATTTTAGATGAATAATTAATGAGCTATATAGGTCAACTCCAATGAAAACAGGCACACAATTATGTACGTATATACAGTTTACCTTGGTAATGTTATTCTATAGAATTAAATGAGCCACAAGTTACAGTTGGTGATCTTGACGGTAAGCGAACTGCTACTCAAAGGGACTCTGGTTAGTTCAGTGATGTTCAATTTGTTTTAATAGTTTAATCTGATGCTTTTTATTCACGATACAGAAAAAAAAGGTTCAGAAAAAAAAGGTTCAGAAATCGATTCCAAGAAACGTTTTGGTAATGATTTATTCATTAGTACATGTGATCCTGATTTATTTTACAATGTAATTTTTTTTTTTTATGTGGCAGAACCATGTGCTCAAATTGGACAATTATCTTCGAATTTAAAAGCTATTTCTCATCCAGGTACTTAATGAAAGCACTAAAGTACTGAACCCTCATGGTCATGCATGTATAAATACGTACATTTAATCTGATAGAAATGTGATTTGACAACATACAGTATCTTATCCGGCTAAGTCCACACTACAGCAATAATGGGCTACAGAGTACAGATTCTATATGTACAGTCTTGCACATACTCTTACAGTATATGTTAACTCAGCATTATAGATTCTACTTAAGTAAAGTACAATGTACACTTAAACAGCCAACTGAACCAAGTAAAAATTACAGGTATAAAGACGCCTAAACTTGTAGAGCACATCATTAAGTTTTATTGCGCAGACTCCAGCATTCTCAAAAAACAAAACTCACAATCACTAGGAAATGTAGTCCAGCAGAATATATACATGTAGATGCATGAGAATTTGGGCCTTCACAGCTGCAAGCATTAGAAATTCTGGGGCCAGTCTTCACAACAGTAGATGCTATCCAAGCCATTGGAGAGCCATAATCAGAGTAAATTCTAGGTATACGCGTGTGATTGGCAAATTTTACAACATGTGCTTAAGGGGTGCAGGCACAGTTTGAGAAAATGACTACCAGCAAAACTATCGATCAGAATACTCAAAATTATCACATGATCTTAAATAAGTATATGTGGTGGTATACCATAAATTAACAGCTGTTGATAATCTATTTATATTTTCTTTCTTGTGTCAATAGAATTGGTTGCTACCAAAGTGCCACAAGCTGCTGGTAATAATAGCCGTAAGCGCACAACTAGTCAAAGAGAATCTGGTCAGTTTTTTTTAATCATGTTTATTTTTTTGCATATTCAATATTACTGATTAAATAGGAACAGCAGGAGAAATTGATTTAAAGAAATATCCTGGTGATTCAATAGTATAATGTTTCATATGCACTCATGTACATGTATACCTTGATGAGTGTCTTTAATGATGGTCATACAGGTAGGGCTGAGATCCTCAAGATACGTGTACATACAACCAATTAACCATGCATGATGTTTATTACATTATGCACATCCAGAGGTTCTATCCCAGCGTCCATCTTATAAAGCAGCTGTTGTATGCCTTAAGGAAGTTGCATCTCTTTATGATGATATTGCCAAGGAATTGAATATTTCCTTGAATGAGCGTGACATCATACGTAGGGACCAGACCATTTCTACCAGTTTCAAGTTAGAAAAAGTCCTGAGCAAGTGGTTTGAAGAACAAAGTATTGAAGTATCCTGGAGGACCCTGATTGACGTCTTCAATCATCTGAAACGTGCTGACATTGTGACTACCATAGAAAGTTTTATTCAAAGAAACTTTGGTTAGTTATACGTACATGTAGTTAGTTAAATTATTACATGTAATGGTTTTGTGATTGATACTTTCTATTCATATAGAAGAAACAGTAGTAGCAGAAACTGATTCCAGAAACCTTGATTTAGGTAATCACTGTGGTGCTGCATGCATGGTCACAGTTTTGGGCATTTTGACAGCTCTGAAGCAATATAAGCTTGCATGAATATAAATTCTGACCAGCTTCATGGCTAACCATGCAATGCATGACAATCAATTTACTTATAGCAGTACATGTACATAATTGCATGTACTGAATTGTTTTTCCACAGAGTGTTCTATACAAACCTCTCTGATACCCACCATGTCATCATCTCAAGACAAAAAGGCTGCTCAGTTTGAGTTTATGACATACTTCAAAGGTATATATGTATGTAATTAATGTTACTGCATGGCTATTATAATTGGGAGAAGCATGGTAATGAATGGATTGCCAGTGACACTTTATACACTTCAACCATGCAACCATCATTTTTACTGTGCATGCATGCCTATTATGTTGGTATATAATTATGCAGGTGATCTTCAGGCTTATATTATTGACCAACGATTATACACAGTATTTGGAGATAAAGAGTATCTTTTTGAGTGGGAGGACATGGGAATCAAGATACAAGTTCCAGCTGGTGTTGTTGCCCCTGGTGATAGCCTTCACATAGCTGTCATTCCTGTCCTTCATGGTGATTTCATATTCCCTGATGGTCATGTTCCTGTCAGTGGTATCTATGCTATTGGTATATCTCATGAGCTCCTCAAGCCATTGATCATTCACATGCAACACTGTGTGGAGCTGTCAAACAGTGATGACCTACAACAATTGCTATTTTGCAAAGCAGAACATAGCAACCTTCAGCCACCATATGAATTTTGGCCAGTTGAAGGAGGTGACTTCAGTATTGGACATCGTTATGGTACTCTTCATTGCAAAAGTTTTACTTTTATTGCGATTTGGAGAAAGGTTCTAGGATTGCTGACCGGGCAGCCACAACCAGCACCTATTAATTACCGAGCACAAGTTTATTATCGAAAAGAATCTGACTTTTGGCTGTTTTATATTTTTGTGATCAAAAATATAGACAGTATTATACAGGTAAATTTGGTATAGAGTTTATTGTTTATTACTGAGGCTAGCTAAAAATTAAACTTCAGCTTTCTATAGCTCTCATTATAGTCTCATGCCTCCCAACATAATTGCCCCATAAGTATATACTTAACATTGTTTGCTTAAAGTATTTACTTTACCCCCAGTTCCCTCAATTTTTTTTATTTTGTATTAATTAAAAGTTCTTTCTCTAAGATTCATAATGTGATAAGTGACACTCATGGAATAATTATAATGTTTGATGTTAGAATGGAATCCTAGTCTATTCCAACGTAAATGAGCGTCAAATAGCCCACACAATGCTCAGCGCTCGTCGTAATATTGTGAACCTAGCTTAATCCTTTGTATATGGAAGCCTAGTAATTATTTAAATAGGATTTCCTACATGTACATGGTATCTGATGAGGCTGGAATTAATGAGCTTTCTAGTAGTATAACACAAATGATGCTATACCTATAATACTGTTTAATTTAGAAATTTATTGAAAAGGAGATGTCAGGGTGTGACAGGGGAGGAATGGTGGAGTTTAATTTTGAAGAGGATAAGGTGGAATTTGTGTTAAATGAGGCTAACTGCAAACATTGGAAAGTGATCCCTTGGGAAGGTCAAAGCAAGGTATAATTGTATGGACATGCTGATATAACTGACTCAGTGTCTTATACATTAACTATAGATTGCGAAAAGCTCTGTCGATAGCTATGGTTGCTCCCAACGTGCCCTTCCTTGGTTGACCTTTGAAGCACGTCCAAAACCTGGATGTTCAGTTGAACTTGATCGAGTGATGACAATAAAGGGACTTGAGGGGTTATCTTTGCGTATTTCAAGATCCAATACATTTTTTAATGGTAAGCTCATTTATATACTGTATATATATAGGGTTATTTTTGATTGACGGAAATTTTGGGGTGGCTGCCAGACTCATATTTGAAATCAAAATACAAACATCATTTGATAACACAAAGCTTCTTTCATACTGATCAACAAGTCCCACGTCAGATTCATAGTCTGGCACACACACAAAAAGAGCATTTACACAATAACACAGCCTACATATAGATTCTACATGTCCAAAAATTTTTCACACTTCAATAGCCAATTGAAGTAAAAGCTAACAAGCATGGAGTAACTCGTTTAGAGCAGACTAACAAGGTTAGCTTAGTCTCCAGTTTTTACAGTAACGAAACTCACAATTATTAGTCCAGCAGCCTGGAGATGCATGAAACCTTCACAAGAAGTTTAGCATTTACCCTTGAATAAGGGTCCTAGCGGTCTAAGCAGTTAAGTATCCAAGGAAAAGAAGCCATGATCAAAAATTATAGCTAGGTGTGACTGAAAATTTTTGCATGTGCTCAAGGGGCGTGGCCAAAAAAGATGGCGTCCAACAAAACTTGATTAGTGTTGTCAAAGCTCTTCGTTTGAAACTCTACCATTTTTTCAAGAATTGTTTAAATCATGGAATTATCGACATCAAAGGCCTTCAATTGAGTGTCAGTGAAGTTTTACCATCAAGTATTCAAAATAGAGATTATATGGTAACACATGCACGGACAGACAAACACATACACAAACCACTGAACTATTAACCCTTCACCCATGCTCGGGGTTAAAATTTAATTTAAAATTCTGAAACTTAATATGCCATTGAAACATACGCAATATGCAGTAGTGTATTATGCATGTAATATTAAAGGTGGAGTTAGACATTGTACACTTTATCTTCTTTCCTAGAATTGATTGTGTCAGAAGCTATTGCTGATGATAAGCACACCCTTAGTCACAGAGAATCTGGTGAGTTGATTAAGGTATATTGGCGATTTCTTTTGAATGATTTAATTTTCAATCGGTTTATAATAGGGAGAAGGATACAACTAGAAGAACAAACCAATTCCAAGAGACATTGTGGCGGTAATTTAAATACTTCCCATTCACTGACGGGATATTAAGTTTGTTGAGTGCATATTTTCTGTTTAGTGCCTACTTCTCTGTTATAGTCCCTAATGTGGGTTTGTTAGTATTTTCCACAAAATGTGCTAGCAAAATGACCATGGCTTGCTAATTTGAGGTTTAATTAAAAATTAATAAACACCTTTTTTTTGTTGTAAGTGTATGCGTATGCTTAATATCCCGTCAGGACAACAGCATTTAGTGATGTGAAGCCATGTTGTAAACATGAAAAGCATACTTTGGTGGACATTTGTGATTTTGTTTGTTTTGTAATAATGAGTTGTTGATGACTGATCTTTGTGATAGATTTCGACTGTTTGGGGATCTTCAAATTGTTACGGGATAAAGCAGCACAGTGGGATAGTATTGGACGTGAACTGGGGGTGAAGCTTGGTCGTCGTGAAAGCCTCCGAAAAGATGTCGGTTTTGATGACAGTGGTCGTTTGGAGAGGGTGATAGACATATGGCTGGAGTCAAGTCCATCATGGGACCAATTCATTACAGCACTGAGGAATTTAGAGTATAATGATATTCTTGCCCGCATGGGGTATTAGTGTTAGCTGGACATGTTTCTCAGGTTAATACTGTTACAGTGTTTGTACAGACATCCCTTACTGCGGCGTATGTGTTGGTTAAAGCATGGTTGTGAGTAGTGTGGTTGGGAGGATGATATAACATCCCTTTCTTAAAGCAGGCTGGAACACTAAAAGTATTGTTTATTATATTATACAGCAGATGTTCTATCCCAGTGTCCATTTCATGAAGCAACTTTTGGTTGCCTACAGCTCTTTACAATAGTATTGCCAGAGAATTGAAGATCACAAAGGCTAATGTTTAAAGTAACTTCTCCTAAAGGTGTTGTCCTATTCTGTGAGGTGTCAAAGACTATAGTAACATACGGTCAGTGTGTATTAAACATAGAGGACATGCCTGAGTCTGAAGTCTATGAGTGGAAGTGAGTCCAGCTCAGTACTTTCTATCAGAATAACCACCCCATTACCCTTTATATACAGATTAAAGAGTGTTTTGATATGTTTCACAATACTTTGTGCTGCACTGTGTGGAAGCTTTGTCAATTTTGGTGTTATGAAGCTCTATGGTGACAGCTCTCTTGATGCTTTGAATATATTTGTGAAATTACTAGTGTCACTCCCTTTAAAGAATTTATTGGTAATTTGGCTGGCTGTCTTGCATTGATTTGTCTGCTGACTTACCTCAATCAAATTAAACTTATTTTATTTTTTGCTGTTATTAGGATTTTCCAAAAGCTGAGTATAGCTTACTATACGCTACTAGAGAGCTTGATCCAGTATCATATGGAGTTTATCAGCACACTAGAACCAGACGTTAGTTATTGCTACATGTATATGTTTATTATTATGTACATGTAATAGTTAATGCATGGCTCCGAGTGTAACATCGGATTTGTACACACGAGCTTCCGGTTGAGGTGCTAAAAATAGAGCACGAGGCAAAGCCGAGTGCTCTATTTTTAGCACTGAGACCGGAAGCAAGTGCGGACAAATCCGATGTTACACGAAGGAGCCATGCATTAATTTTTTTTGTTATATGCATGAACGAAAAATCTAACAAGAAATTTACAGTGTAAAGTGTAAAAAAGTCTTCTGAAAGAAACCTCAGGCCTTTAGAACATGCACTCTTTAGCAACGAAACACAAAGAAAAACAAAGGTAGCCAGTCAGCCACTATTATCTCCAGTATTTCACGAAGCTTCCCACTGAGCTCGGGAAGTTGGGAGTGGCTAGTCCAACCCGCCATGGTCTAATAATGCAACACTTGCTTAGAAGACCTTATTTAAACATTGTGATGCCTTTTAGCATCACAAACCACAATGAGTGGTACAATATTATTGTACCATGGTTAATTCCTATACTAAAGAGTAGGGAAAAAGAGCCAGAGTGGTTGGCAGAGTGGTACAATATTATTGTACCACTCTGGCTCTTTTTCCCTACTCTCTAGTATGGGAATTAGCCATAGTACAATTATGATGTACCATGGCTGGGATATGTCACAGTGGTACACAAGATTTGTAACACTGTCAATTCCATTGATTTTTTGTTGAGGCATATAACAAGTATTAATATTCATCCTTAATTGACCCTGCACTATAGGTTGTCATATATATATTGTCCTCAATATCGGAAGGTCTAACAGCTTTAGGTATGTATTAGTACTTGTACATCCAGTGTTGCCCCATTCATTTTTCTTTGTATGTGCATCGTAAATAGTGAGCATAGTACATGTAGTTTCCATATGATTGGAAGTAATCAGTGTATTTGATTATATTGAGGTTCTGTGTTCTATTTATAGACTCCTTAATGTGTACTGGGTGCTGTAGTACTCTCGATCACATGCTCACTTACCTATTTAAAAAGCGATGTAAACCCCCCAGCTGTTCTCTCACTTCTAAGTCCGCCTTTCTTCAACTACCTGATGCTAGACCAGGAATATTACAAGTAAGTGCATGTGTTGAGGATTTGCTTTATAATATTTGCTAGTTTATACAATCATGTATTGAAACATTTGGGGTTACTGTTTACCAGAATAAACTGTTCATTACACATGTCAGGTTTGGGAGGCTGGGGGAAGGGTATCTAGCAGTGAAGCTAGGGTGTGTCCATATTAATACAATAGCTACTTGTACTAATCCAAAACAAGTAGCTGCCTCTAGTGGCAAGCCATGTCTAAGGTGTCTGATTATCAGGTCAACCCCTAACAATTTTAAGTGTGCATTCACTACTGAGGAAAACAATTAGCTAGGAAAGGCGAGGCCCAGCGCCCACAAAGCCACGCCCTGCTGTTCATCGTTATGTGATTCCTTTTTCAACTACAATTATGCTGGAATAGAGGGAAAGTTGACTAGGAAAGGTGCGGTGCAATACCCTGTGGGAATCTAAATCAACAAACGGATACAGAGAATAGGCTGGTCAGGTGTGTAGAGGTTCCTTGCCTTTGAAGGCCCTTAACACAAAGGCACTGATTTCGCTTGGTTGGGAATAATGGATCCGCAAGCCCAATCAGTTACAGTGTGCAGCCAACCAATGTGGCAGACAAGGAACAATGGGGGTGAAGGAGAGAGAGAGAGAGAGCGAGCTACCCACTTTTCAGGATTTGATTTGGGGTCAACACTGCTCAGAAAAACTGAGCATGCTCAAATATATTATCATCAATAAAACAATAAGTAACAATTATATACAATTAATTATATTATAGCACATCAATAAAATATCAAGTAAACAACAGACAAATTCCGGACATCCTCCCCACCCTTGACCAGTTCATGGTCAAGAATGGACATTACAATAAACATATAATTATACAGCAAAGTTAAAAAATTTAAAAATAGCAAAGTGCACAGAAAATAAAACAAACGTCAATTAAATTATATACAATGAATCTTAGTCAAATTAAATTATTCTCTTACAAAACCTTTAAATAATCCTGAGCTCGTTGTGAAGCTTGTCGCTTAGGGATTCGAACACCTCGAGACACTTCCCCACTGATATCAGTGGTCGTATTGTGAGTCTCGGTATAACGAGAGCTATCTCTGTTACTGTCTGCTCCATCTGTGTCCGCTTCAGGATGAGAGATACCAGAACGAGAGGTATCATCCACTTCATGGCAGGAGATATCTCCATCACCATCTGTGTCGATATCGACACCGATCTCGAGTGGATACAATCATTTCAACGGCCTTTTCCAAATGACATTCCTCTTACCATTGACCGATCCCTCACCTGGGTTCCCCGTACACATCCGTCTCTCCCTTGAATCAAGTCCTCGATCACTCCAAGTCTCCAAAAACTGCGCTTCACATTCTCATCGTGTATCACAACCACGTCACCTTCTGTTATCTCCTTGGTTCTCCTTTCACTCTCTACAACCCTTGCATGCGAGGGTCTCAAATCCATCAGATACTCCTTTCTCCATCTATTCCAGAAGTGCTCCATGAGTCCATTCAGGAAACGCACTCGCCTTGTGAGTTGGTCAGGAGTAGGGATGTAGCCTTCATCTTGCGTTGGTTCACTGACAAGACTATCAGGTAAGTCCAATAACCGTCGACCAAACACCAGATGTGAAGGAGTCAGTGGTTCTTCTAAGTTCATAGAGGAGACAACAGAAAGGGGTCTTGAATTCAGTATTGACTCAACTTCAGCTAGGACAGTGAGGAACTCATCATAGGAGAGCTTGGACCTTCTGGTTACCTTCTTCAGGCACCGCTTCGTTGAACGTATCAGCCTTTCAAAAAACCCACCCCACCAGGGGGCTCTCTCTATGTTAAAGGTCCAATGCATTCTGTTGTTCACCATATGACGCTGAACTCCACTATCCCTCATGATCTTCTTGATGTACTTGGCGGCTCCTTTGAAGGTCTTTCCATTGTCGGAAACCATACATTTAGGTAGACCTCTCCTGGCTGTGAACCTCCTGAGACACCTCATAAAAGATTGTGTTGTCAGATCCTGTACAAGGTCCAGGTGAACGGCTCGAGTAACACAACAAGTATAGAGACAGATCCATACTTTGCTCTCACAGGGTGCCATCCCAGTCATCCTCAAAAACACTGGACCCGCGAAGTCGATTCCACAATAAGTGAAAGGGGGTGCCTCTTCTACTCGGTACATGGAGGAGGTGGTGGACTACTATACCACGGACCTTCTAGCCGGCGACAAAGGACACACTTAATTGCTAATGACAGATCTGACAAGGCTCCTTCCCTTGAGCACCCAGTACTTCATTCGGAGTTGAGCAAGGGTTTCCTTCACACCATTATGAAACACCTTGTTGTGTGCTTGTCGTATCAATAACAGGTAACAACAAAGGAAATCTAGTCATATAAGTGAGTCTTGTGTTTCCCAACCTTCCTCGACACCGGATCAATCCACCATCATCCTTGAATAGATCAAAGTTAGGTTTCCATATTTGATACCGAGGGTCGATCTTCAACTGGGACTGAACTGTCTCTACCCACTTGACCTCCGCCTGATGGATCCATTCCTTCGTGAGCTGCGTCTTCATTCTCCTCCTGAAACAGGAAACAGCCATCAGCACATATGCTGTTACATGGAACAATCGATCGATGTCACTATACAATTCTATATCCTGAACCTTAATTGTCAACACCAACTCCACTATCAAGGTTCCCCAACAATACACACTCTTTAGACACTTCAACCATTGTCGATTTACTTCTCAGCTCATTCACACATTCTGGAGGCATCTCTACCACACTCTCACTCTTTACCAGGGACAAATGCTTTCCTGGACCATTGAACCAGGTCTCGTTCCTCATGAACTCGGTTACATTCTGACCTTTGGAAGGGGCATCCGCAGGGTTCATCATACCAGAACAGTGACTCCACTGTGAGACCGGAATCTTCCTCCTTATTTCTGTAACTCTATTCTGAACAAACGGTTTCCAGCTTCGGTCTTGCCCTCTTATCCAGTACCAAGCCACCTTGGAATCCAGAAAACATAATCGTGGCTGTAAAGGAATCACCGAACTCAGTGCGGAAGAAACTCTCCATCAACCTGGCTAAGATCAGTGTGGAGAGGAGTTCCAGTCTAGGAATGGTCAGCTTTTCTACTGGTGACACTCTGACCTTGGAACAGAGGAGATGGTAGCGTGAGGTATGTTCAGTCTCCACTGACAGATACACTACTGCAGCATACGCTCTCAAGGAGGCGTCTCCAAAACCACAAAGACGGTAAGAGGGGGAATCACCTCTATCCACAACACATCTTGGCAACAGCACTTCACCATGACCCACACCATGAATCCCTTCAATGAGTCTCTGCCATCTGGTCAATAGAGGATCTGGAAGTACATCGTCCCATCCCATCTTAGTGAGACAAAGATCCTGCAGGAATACCTTAAAAGGGGTGATGAGTGGGGCCAATATACCCAGTGGATTGTACGTCCTTCCGACGATACTAGCTACCTCCCGCTTAGTGGGACAAGGAGTATCCACTGCTGCTCTCACTATGCCCTTAATATCAAAGATCAATTGATCATTGTCTACTCTCCACCGTACCCCTAACACTCTCAACTCACCGGGGGATACGGTAGATCCTCCGGTACCATCTTGGCGTAAGTGTCACCATCATTCAATGGGCGTTCACTGGAGTTCTCCAGTTCTTCAATCCTAGCCTGGAGACTACGATCACTGGTTTGGAATTTCCTCAGATTGAATCCTCCTCCAAAAACCCTCTTGGATTCTTCATACAGCGTAAACGCTTCCTCCGTATCACTAAATCATCCACATACGAGGAGTCTAATACACGTTCGACCTTTTCAGGATTTGATTTGGGGTCAACACTGCTCAGAAAAACTGAGCATGCTCAAATATATTATAATCAATAAAACAATAAGTAGCAATTATATACAGTTATACAATTAAGCACATCAATAAAATATCAAGTAAACAACAGACAAATTCCGGACAACCCACAAAGCCATGTCCCAAATGTTTACCTCTCAAGAGGATTCCATGGGAAGGATGTACAGAAGACAACAATTTTTCTTCCACATGTCCTGACCTAACTGAGCTGCTGACTGATTATGCAATCCTACCACATGTATTTATGGTTTCAGGCCCCGCCTAATTTGACCTTTAACCCCTCTTTTTTTGCATGTATACCTCCACCCCATGTTCAGTGATTTTTCAAATTTTTTTTTGCTATTAGTACTGCATAACTGCTAAAAAATGCTGTATTTAGTACACACAATTAATAAAAAGGTATGCATGCTTGTACAGTTAATATAATTGTTTTTGTGTCATAATATTGTTTAAATATGCAGATATTCTTCCTTATATAGCAAATGCTCTCCTCTATTCTCCATACTGTGATGTTCGAAAAGTGTTGTATACAGTGGTCAATATTTCGTCCATTACTAGTACTGCTGCTACTCAATGAGGAGGTCAGTTACAATCCCATGTATTGAAGCTATATAGTGTTGTAAGGGGTTTAGTAGTCCGGAGTTTAAGCTAGGTTTGCATTATGATGCATTGGTTTGTGTTTACTCCACATACTTTGTGTGTACATGTAGCAATAAAATTTTCCATATCCTTTTGTCATATTACAAATACCATGTATCACTACGTAATCTTGGTTTAGAGACATTTTTTTATTGTTAATCTCTCTTCATTTCTATTCTCTCTCCATTTCTTTTGTTTTGTAGTACTTCAAAACACTTCGTGATGAAATTGTATCATCCCATGCAAACACCAGACCGGCAGAACTTAATGATTCTATGTCTTGAAAACCTAATGGATGGCATAGAATATAATTTGGCAGTTAGAAATAGAGACAAGTACGTAATCTCAAATTATACCGTGTTTATGTATCTTTTAATTTCATACGTTTCATAGCATAAGGTAATACTACAGTAATGTATATTTGTATGTACAGTGGAACCTCCGAATAAAGGACACTTTGGGACCCTATATAAATTGAAGTGCTTTGTCCTTTATAGAGAGGTTGTCCTCTTCTCGGAGGTTAAAATGCATTAGACAAGTGTATTTGGGACATGGACAAGTGTCCTTTGTTGAGAGGTTTTTTATACTACGTCCCTTTCTCGGAGTGTCCACTATCGGAGGTTGCACTGTATTATGTTTATAGCGCTTTGTATGGGTAAATCAAAGGAAAAAGTATTGCATTACAGGACGTATGTAATGTGAACTTACATATTATAAGTGAATGGGCGGGGCACCATCATTAGCACTGGAGTTTTTAAATAGCAAAGAGGGAATTTTTAAAAAGCTAAATAAAATCGTTAGCATAAAATCACTGAAGTGAACTCAAATCTCTGAACACAGAGATAAACATGAACAAAGATAAAATGAACTTTGAGCTATTTCCAACTTTTTCCCTGTACTCTAAAATCTGTACGCAAGGTATTACTGACCACATCTACATTTTATCAGCTATGGCAAACCTTTGCATTTATCTGTAAAAGAGATATACAAAAAAGGTCATCTTTGAGCAGGTTTTGACCTGTCCTGACATGAACATTCCAAGCCACAGCTCTTTTGTAAAGTTCATTTGTCTTGTTATAACCATTTAATACTGACCGAAAAAAAATTTGGAAGCTTTGTTGAAGCTGAACAATCAGGAGAATAACAAAGCGGCCATCTTTTGCCTATCTTCACAAATTACTAATTTGTACACTTTGCAGTTTCAGCTGGTAATGGCAACTTCAAAGATATATTACTGATAAGCTGCTCAACAAACCATGACTACCGTATAGCTGGTAATTTTAGAGTGGAATTAAATTTCGCTTAATTTCGCGGTTAAAATGGCTTATCACTATACCATAGATAATAGAGTAGTAATAGTGGGATATGAAACGAAGTTTTGCGGAAGTTGGTACCGTAAACGAATTTCTTCCGGTTTTTTCTAATTCACCGTAAAATTTTCCAATATTACGTAATGTTTATTTAGCTTGTGCTATTCTTTAGTATTGATAGGCGTACAAACTCGCGCTGGCTCTGTACCAACTTCAAATTTCCTATTCTTATACATGCAATAATTGTTCCCGCCCTTCATCGGTTCATATCCCACTATTACTACTCTATTATCTATGTCACTACTACTTACCACTATATATTGTTTGTGAATGGGATGGGCTGGATTACAAGGCTTCACTTATGTAAACTAACATGCACTTGGGCGTTTATCAGTAACAGCTATTGAATAATAAGTAAACAAAGATGAAAAATAGTTGATTTTTTAAGGCAACCCGATTTTTTAAGCCCGTTACCGGCGGTACTTGTCCCTGGTATTAAGTGGCCCATGTAGCTGCCACACCTATTGCAGGGGGTCTATATGTACATGTAGTTGGTAGAAGCAAGAAAGACGATAACATTGACCTTTTGTTTCATTGCGTTTGTTGGGAGTATGTGCTTTCTCATTCATACTTTCTATTTTATTCAAGAATGATTTTTTTAATTCTTTACTAATATTTACAAGTTGATTGCTGATTTAATGTTTCCTTAGGTTTACACAGAATTTATCAGTGTTCAGACGAGATATCAATGCCTCTCCCAGCGATATACCAGCCGCTCCAGTTGTTTCAGTCATGATAACATGATCCTACCCACCCTACTGTATATATTCTAACAGTGTATGTGACACTTGTATAGTGCAGAATAATAACTATATCGATATATATAATGAACTGGCTATTGTGATTGGAGCTATAATGAATGTCATATTTTCCACTTTATTATCACTGGTATAATATGCTGTGTATTTGTTGATACAATAGTTTTTTCTTGTGTTATAATATATAAAAGTTTGTGATTCATTGAAATGTCTGTTGGTCTAAAAAGTTATTTTACACTCATTAATACCACTATCCATGCTAATTACAGCGTAAAAGTAATTGTACGCAAGATAATTATATATTAAAAAAAAAAAAAGAATCATTGCATGTGAAGTAGCTAGGATTAACAAAAATGCAAGGACATAGGGTTAACGTGGATTACACTACTTTTTATTATGAAGAATAAGTCACTGAATCAAAAATCTGCAGACTGTATCCTCGAGTCACACAAGACAACACCTAAGAAAACATTACCATTATAAAGTATATCTATGACTCGAACCACAAAACGACTTATATAAACGAGCGGCCCCGCCCATATATTTTTGAATTCAATGAATTGGATATTGGCGCATGGCTGTTCGACTCCATCCCCTCGACTCCAATGCATCATTAGACATTTAGTCTTAGTAGTCTAGTGTGGTCAGCTGAGTGAGCCCCCGGGTCTATTGCTGGATGAAAGAAATCCCTGAACCAGGTGAAATTTCCTAAACTTTGTCATCAATCTCAGCATATGGTCGGCAACGAATCGGCCGATGTCTTCAATTCAATGTGACTGTAATGAGGAAGCCATTCTAAGAACAGTTAGAAAAGAAAACAGAAACGAAGGTAATCTATAGACTTCCTGACCTATACTTGTGGCTAACTGTCCGCTTTTGAAATCTGAACTGGTAAACAGTGATATTGGTTTACCAGTAATATCCTCAGTAAGTCTCATTCTGCCTTTGACCCACCTACCTTGGACCCGCCCATCGATTCTAAGGAATATGGTCTGGGGAAACCTGTACACACTACTCATACAAGCTGCAAATTATTTGCAGCCCAATCAGATTGCAGCACTCATGTTTTCCCTTTAGGTACGCCCATATATCGTGATCACAAAAAAACGATTAATCGATTATTGTCACATGGCGGAAAGTGTAACGGAGATTACAGAGCAAAATCGGAGAAAATCAGGTGATTTTTAACCAGCAATTGCATTCCGAGAATTCCGTTTGTCCAAGTAGTGAGTACAGAATTCCCCAGACCCTTCCTCAGAAGTGCAGGGGCGGGGACCAGACTACTGGCCACCCAAGTTCATGTGTATATAATTGTACGACTGTTAGCGTTTGCTCACTGAAGTAGCACTCAGTGGAAATTTGTTCTGTGGCCTGCCTCAGCCGCAAGTACTGATGCGGGAGGGTCTGGCAACATGAACATAACCACTGAAAGTCAGAAAAACTAACAACTGTCATCAATCAATGTTAATGTTTGTAGAAAGCAAGCGGAGCTTTTATTAATAACCATAATGAGTTGAAAATTAAACTTACTAAAATATTAACTAGTGCTATCCCTTGCTGAACACATAGATTTAGTAGTGGTAAATGGCAAACTATACCATGCAACAAAGCATTCAGGTTAAATTTCTGATACAGTATAGCAAATTAAAGTGCGTTCACGTCGAGTTGAGGATTTGCTCATTAGTATTCATTGACAATTGTTGTGCAATAACTTATCAATTATAATGTATTTAGTACGGAAGTGCATGGGCGAGGTGTAGCCATAATTAATGAATTTTAGATGAATATCTAATGAGCAAATCCTCAACTCAACGTGAACAGACTTTAGTAGTTTAGTAATAGTGAACAACTAGCTATTCCTAAATTTATTGTATTATTTTTTGCATAAAACTGGTTTTTTGTAACAATGTGGCCGCTGATAGTCTGGCATAATTAAGCATTATAGGGTTAAAATTATACCATAATTTCAGAAATTATGAGAATTTGAGCATAGCAAAATAGGTAAAAAATAAAGCATTATGTGCGGGTCCCTACCACTGACCATCAAAGCAAGACTAATCAATTTAGGTTAATTAATTAAAAAAAAAAAACGTTGAAGAAGAAAGGTGTGGTCATACGGAAGCAGCCATTGTAGTATAGCTAAACCATTAACTTTGCTCAAACCATTAACTTTGCTCAAACCATTAACTTTGCTCAAAACACAGAGACGAAGCAATTTGAATAGCAGCATTTGTTAGGACATAGTGAAAGTTCCAGCTCTAAGCTCACATCAGGAAGCAAGATACGGAGTTGTGAAGTTCGATGCCATGTTGCCAAAAGCAAAACTTTAGGTATCTGTAAAAAAAATTCTAGGTCAGGTATGGACAAACTTAAAGTTTTACCATTAGACATTTTCATACAGAACACAAACATGTACTCAAAAGCATACTACATAAAAGCACAGCTTGCAAAGATCGAATGGAACACCCAGAGCATATTTTCAAATGTAACTCGCGATCGAGGAGACAGATGAAGACGGAACAAGAACGGCAGCAAAGAAGGCATTACTATATAGCTAACTGCACATGTAATTTGAAGCGTATAAGAACCACTATAACCTATTTGCACTAGATGTGTAAAGTGAACTTTTTGTAACTAACGCCCACCTTTAATCTGCTAACTAACACACATACAAACATAAACACACTCGTCAACTAACGTATGCCTCGCTGCTACGTCCATGCGAGGGATAATATTTGTATTAGAAAATAATTTATTTTACTCATTTTTTTTGTGCATGTTTCCATGATTTATATCTCCTATAATTGACCCCCTATAATTGACCTGCTATATACTGCTTCAACTGATAATAGCATCACATGTTGTGGCCATTCGATTGTATACACATTTCATTCATGCAGTGACAATCTGTTTTTAAGTACTGTAAACGTAGAAATTTTTGACCAATAGAAAATTCTGTCCTTTTCGACCTTCCTTGAAAAGGTTGAAAGTAATTATTAGTTTTAACCCGTATACTAACATAATTATACTATAACGCGTGTTATATTGTAACCACGCCCCTGGGTCGAAAATGAAGTTTTTGCTACTCACAGACTAAAAATCGAAATTTTTACTGGTTGAAAATTTCTACGTTTACGGTAGTCAGTTTAAAGTATAGTACACTGTACTTATTATATTATCATTCATACAACTGTATGTACACATCTACAGGCAGAAGATTCTATGGATGCCCTAACTACACACCCGATGACCCGGGCTGTAACTTTTTTCTATGGGAGGATGACGTGTCTTTTGGAACTGCATCAGGCTGGGGCCAATCACAAACTTTATATCGATTGCCACTTAAGCCGGGTAAGACGGAACTGCATGAGTGCTTAATCCCTTCAATAAAATTGCTTATAAGCGCATGCATGCATTCCCTTGTGATTATGTCTAAACCTTAATTGTACTGCCGCGGTGGAATTTATTTTTGTTGTGCTTTATTTCATGACACTAAAAGTAGCATTACTCAGCTCAGTTTATGAATATTATTGCTAAGCATGTACTGTGCATCTTACATATTTTATGTACTAATTTTACTGAGACGCATATTTTAATTTACTGTGTTTGCTGTGGCCAGATACACATTCATAGCTAACACAAACAAAGCATCTTACTAGGTTTGCAATACACATATATGCTACTCATACATGGGTTTGTGTCTCACAACATGCAACATAAGACTGAATCTGTTTGTGTATGGCATAATTTTGTGAGTCGCGTATATTGGAAACGTAACTTGCATGTAAATTATCTGTGAACGTTATAAAAATGCTTTCGATAATTACCTATAAGTGTACAATGTAAGTGTGGTTTCAATTACATTGCCTATTATTCCCAAAATTATTCCTTATGCTTTCATGTACATACGTACACTATTATTCCTTGATTATTCTAGGCAGTTCCTTAGGCCTAAAAGCTAGGAGTGCTAGGCCTTATGTCCCCTTCCCATAGTTTTGGTTGAACATAAGTATTTTGTACTACTCTTTTACCGTGGGCTGGGTTTTGATTGCATGATTTTTATAATTGCGAGTTGTAAGGTTTTTTTTCCTGCTCACAATTATTAAAATGCAATGTGCAATTATTTACACGTGCATATGCGCAAGACCACATGCTATTCGCGATTGATTAAAAGCGTATTTTCCTTGTTTTTGCCAATTTACGTTCGTTTAAACTCACAATCAAAACCCGGCCTATAATATAACGTTGTGATGAAAAGTGTAAAAAAAGGTGACTGTTTAAATAACCCAGCTGCTTTACCTTGTACCTACGTATAACTAACCAGATTGTTATACAAATTTTTCAACCCTAAGAGCCATGAAACCATCAGTTACAAGAACTATATGCTGTGGTACAATGTAGCTGTGGTACAATGTAGCTTTAAGAACTGAGCTGCGTATCTCGGTGTGTTATTACTATCTGTGCAGGCTGAATTTCTTTTATCTTCGTCTAAGCTTTTATATACAGTGTACTAACACATGCACCATGTGCCACCTGGTTTTACCTGGCAGTGTACCCTATCACCAAGATCATGTAGTATCAAGCCAATGCTGCTTCAGGCTGAAATGTATAGGCTTAGTAATGTACAATCTTGATGCCTAACTTTGCTTCCTTTGACATCATGCATCTAATGAATGGTAAGGTGTGTCATGCTATTGTGATACATGTATGTAATGCCAGGCACTGACTGCATTCCTTTGATCAACATTGTTACTTGACTGTCATACAAACACAATCTGTACAATGCTCCACATTTCTTGCGAAGGCTCACTCCAATAACACAATACTTTTGTCTAGTAACTGAGTCAACATAGCATGATATGTTTAATTTTTTATAATAAGACTGTTTTATTTATTGTAGATAACTCCAGTGAAACTAATAAGAAACAAAAGCAGCAGAAACAGCGTAGTGCAACTGGTTAGTCAAAAAAGTTGTATTGATTGTTTTTTCAAACAGTTATACATGTAGCCTTATACCACCATTTGGTAGATATAAGGTAAACCTCCTGCATGAGTATTCATTGTATACATGCCAACACAAGAATAGACGTTAGTAGTTGATATTATACTATATACACTCTTTCTGCAAGAGTGCATGTAGAATTTTGTATATTGTACCAGTTGAATGCTGGCCTCAAATTATTACCTTTGCTCGAATAAACAGCTTGTCATGTGAACCAAAAAAGTGTGATAGTGAGGATTGAACTGGATGATACTCAAGAGAATATATGCTTTTGTTGAACAAACACCAGTCTCTAATTAAACGCCTTCATGGCTTTAACAGCCTCCATAAAAATATATGACAGTGCTTTTAATCCATAAAATCTGGTTTTATATACAGCTTGATTATACGTTAAACAAAATTATTATTCTAATTTTATACATGTACACATGTAGGTAATATCCCCAAGGATGATCCTTATTTTATTAAGGCAATTGCTGAAGGCGGTGGCCATCTGAAGCCTGCTGTGGTAGTAATGCATGGTCCCCCAGGGGCTGGTAAGACTAGTGTTAAACAGCTATTACTAGGACGACCACCTCTACCACCAAAGCAACAGAACAGTACAGGTTAATGATAACAATACAATAGGTTGTATGGTACTGCCATGTACATGTAATCTGTTTTGTATATACTACATGTACATGTACACTGAGATCACAGCCTATGGGCAGGGAGTGTATACATGTACATGTACATACATGTACATATACATAAATACTGTATTGAAGATGTTCGTTTTGTATATGTGTGTATTTTCATATGTACATTAGGTGTTGTTGAGCGTCCTATTAGAACATGTAGAGTCAAATCTCGTGGTGGTGTGGACAAATTACGTGAGGTCAACAGGAAAGAATTCCTTCAAATGTTAGCAGACTATGTTCATGAAGAAACTAAAGCTCTCAAACAAGACATACCAGATAAATCTCCTCAACATGAATCCTTTGAACCAGGTCCAGTACACTCCTATGTATATACTTGTAGCTTAGTTTTTTTAGTCAATTTTTTTTATGCCACATTATACAGATATGCTGAGTCAGCATAATGTTGATGTATTATCAAGTTCATCCAGTACTGGAACACCCAGCTTACCTACATCATCCGATGTTCTTTTAGTTAACTCACCTCCTGACACAACACAGCTCAAAGGACCTAATCTGGAAAGAAAAAAATCAATTGAATCTGCAATGAAATTCTGTAGAATCATGAAAGAAATAAGGAAGCTCATATCTTCTGGCTGTAAATCATCACGAGACCTGTTTGACTTGGACTGGATTTATCTGGTGGATTCAGGGGGCCAACCACAGTTTGTTGATATTCTTCCTTTCCTGTTTCAATCAGAAGAGGCGTTATACATTGTAGTCATTAGACTAGACCAAGACCTGGATGAGAGACACAAAAATTATTATTGCGCCAGTGGAGTCAATTACCAGTTACCAGAAACATTAGAGTTAACCAATCGTCAATTGATTGAACGTGCCTGTCAAATAGCTGAAGCACTGAGTACCAAATCCTCACAGAAACAAGTAATCGTTGTTGCCACTCGTTTGGACCTCATCACTAATCCTGAAGCTCATGTTAAAGAGCTCGATGAAGAATTAGTGAAAATACAGAAGAAGTATCCAAACGTTTTAGTACCAAAAGATGTTGCCACAGGTAAAGTTGCATTCCCAGTCAATGCAACGGCAACTGGGGATGAGCGCAAGACGTATACCGATGAGTTACAAAAGTGTCTCATAGCAATAGTGAAGAGGTCTATTACACCGATTGAAGTTCCTTTAAAATGGTTTGTTTATGAGTTAGAGTTGGAAGAAAAG
Organism: Chalinula nematifera; assembly: GCA_036873525.1. NCBI lineage: Eukaryota > Metazoa > Porifera > Demospongiae > Haplosclerida > Chalinidae > Chalinula > Chalinula nematifera. The sequence goes on along the minus strand of JAYJLX010007788.1, from coordinate 20,054 downwards.
AGTCAATCGTCTTACGGTGTCTTGAAAAAATCAAAGTGCTTAAAGCTTGGGGAAGTTTTATCAATGAATCCTGAAGAAGTCGAGAAGTCATTGAGGTTTTTCAACAAGATAGCAATACACCTTTATCATCCCGATATTCACGATTTGGTCTTGACTAGAATGGATCCCCTTACAGAGCGTCTATCAGCATTGGTCAAGGCATCTTTCCTACCTCCCCAGTTTCATTCTACTAATAATTCTTCGAAACTAAAAAAATGTGGACTATTTGAAAAAAGTTACCTTCCAATCGCATTTGAGAATATCTCCGACGGCCAATGTATATCGGACGATGCTTTCCTTAAAATCACCCAATACCTGAATGTGATTGTGAGTGTTGGACTAGATGACTACTTCATCCCCAGTGCCTTATCTGTCAATACCAATCACAATATAACTGATCAACCTTACACTCCTTGTACGTTCAGTTGGGGTGATCGTATCATACCACCTGGTTTCTTCTTCTCTCTAATCGTTACCCTCCTTCATCTAGTAGATGAACACTCCATCAACTATTTCTACCTAGCGATGGCAGAGAACATCTCTCAAAGTCGTGATAGAATAACATTGTATTCGAAGACTTATGGAGGAGCGGTTACCTTCTTCAACCAGCAGAAATACATATGGGTCCATTATACTGGAGGGAAGCCAGGTCTCACTGATTACACCAAGGTTCTCGAACTGATTGTGAAGGGTTCGTGTCTCGCTATAAGGACGTTTACAAAGATTCGTGAAGGTTGCGTTACGTTTCCATCTATTTCGTGCTTTTGTCCTGTTTGTGATGTCAATGGTGTCTTCCATCCTTGTTCGTTCAATTCCGACCGTGATTACTGTATTTGTCCCTCTGATCCCAGTAAGATGGCTCCTATTCCTGATGATATGAAGTTGATAATGGATTCACTACAAGATGTTATCACTAAGGGTTAATTCCCTTGTATACATGTATACTGCATGTGTTAGTATACTATTAGTAACATATGTTAATGTATCTAATTCATATACTGTAGCAGCTGCTGACTCTGTTTCATTGCTGGGTAATGATGAGTGCTACATGATCTCTTCATCAGGTATATTAGCCAGTATAGCTTATGCATGCAAAAATATCTAATACTGTAAACGTGGTTATTTTAGCTGAATTAGAAATAAAATTTTACACGTTTTTAATTTGCGGAAATAGAGCATGCGCAATACTTTATACACGTGTTTTAACATTTTTACACACTTTTAATTTAACGTTTTTCTCAAATAGTTAAATTAAAAACGCTGTTAAATAAACCACGTATACGGTAATTTAGCTATTGTATTATCTTTTTTTCCTGCTACTTTGATAGAATTAATTGCCACCGAAGTGCTGAAAGCTGCTAGTGGTAACAACCGTAAGCGCACCACTAGTCAAAGAGAATCTGGTAGGGTTTTTTTTATCTTGTTCATTATTTTTTTTGAATATTGAATATTATTATTGATTAAATAGGAGGAGCAGAAGAAACAGATTCCAAGAAAGATTCTGGTAATTGATAGTACACTCTCTATAGGGTTTTCAAACAAAACCACAATTATGTTTTAATTTACTTTAATGATCTTATATATAATTCACTCACCTATTTTATACAGTTTCATACACTTTTATGCATATGTACCGTGATAAGTGTGAATAATGGTGGTGTAGTACTGAGATCCTTTAGTATGTAACTATATTTATTTACTGTACTATACAGATATTCTATCCCAGCATCCATCCCTTGAAGCAGCCTTTGATTGCCTGAGGGATGTCACAGCAATTTATGATGATATCGCCAGAGGATTGAAGATATCCTTGAATGATCGTGACATCATACGTAAAGACCAGACCATGTCTACCAATCGTAAGTTAGAAGAAGTCCTGAGCAAGTGGTTTAAAGAACAGAAAATTGAAGTATCCTGGAGGACCCTGATTGACGTCTTCAATCGTCTGAAACGTGCTGACATTGTGACTATCATAAAGACACATCTCAGAATGAACTGATTAAATTTTATGTTTAATTTTTACAAATTTTTGCTTTCTTATTTTTATAGAAAAGTTCATTTCATTTTTAACAAGTATTATTATTGTATAGCTGTATGATGGATTGTAAATGTGAGGTTGGACACAATCAACTTAATAGCCATTGAAGATGGTGGATTATTTTTGGCTCAACCCATGCAGTAGTCTATATTGCTGATTCAGCACTACCAGCAGCTCACAAATAAACTCCTTGAAGATATATATATATATGGTACGTATGATTCACACATAGCCATCCATGTATCAATGTATACTTGGTTTTAATTTGTAGGCAGTTATTTCTCAGGCCCCAAGTGCTCAGCTAATGGTGACACTGGATGTTATTATTGAAACAGTGGAGATGCACACTGGAGGTCAGCCATTGAGATTAGTTGTTAAAGGCTATCCTGAAATAAGAGGTGAAACCATCCTTGACAAGAGACGATACGTAAAGGATAACTATGACTTCATTAGACGTATGTTGATGCTGGAGCCCAGAGGATCAGACGCCATGCCATGTATGGAATAATATTGGTAGAGAAAGACATGGATGAAGCTGACATTGCTGCATTATTTATACATGGGGAAGGTAGATCAGTATAAGATATGTGGGAGTAATGGTATGTAATAGTCAATGCATGGCTCCAAGTCTAATATCAGATTTGTATGCATGAGCTTCCGGTTGAGGTGCTAAAAATAGAGCACGAGGCGAAGCCGAGTGTTCTTTTTTTTAGCACTGAGACCGAAGCAAGTGCGGACAAATCCAATGTTACACGAAGGAATCATGCATTAATTTTTTTGTTATATACCTGAACGAGGAATCAGAAAGGAATTGACAATGTTAAATGTCCTCTGAAGGAAATCTCAGGCCTTTAGTGGTACAAAAGATTTGTATATAACACTGTCAATTCCTTTGATTTTTCGTTGAGACATATAACAAAGATAATTATTATATGCCTCAACGAAAAATCAATGGAATTGACTGTGTTACAAATCTTGTGTACCACTGTGGCTTATCCCAACCATGGTACATCATAATTGTACCATGGCTAATTCCCATACTATGGAGTAGGGAAAAAGAGCCAGAGTGGTACAATAATATTGTACCACTCTGGCTCTTTTTCCCTACTCTTTAGTATGGGAATTGGCTGTGGTACAATAATATTGTACCACTCCTTGTGGTTTGTAATGCTAAAAGGCATCACAATGTTTAAACAAGGTCTTCTAACCAAAGTGTTGCATTATAGACCATGGCAGGTTGGACTTAGCCACTCCCGACTTCCCAAGCTGGGAAGCTTTATGAAATACTGGATATAATAGTGGCTGACTGGCTACCTTTGTTTTCTTTGTGTTTTGTTGCTAAAAGAGTGTTTAAAGGCCCGAGGTTTCTTTCAGAAGACCTTTTACACTGTCAATTCCTTTTCAGATTTCTCGTTCAGGTATATAACAAAAAAATTAATGCATGGCTCCTTCGTGTAACATTGGATTTGTCCGCACTTGCTTCCGGTCTCGGTGCTAAAATAGAGCACTCAGCGAACTTCCAGTCTCAATACTAAAAATAGAGCACTCAGCGAAAAAGCCATGCATTAACTATTACTTGTAATTCATATGTTAATGAAAAAGGCATCTACATGTATATGTAGATCTATAGTATTGTACATACTATATTGGTGTGTTTAATTTATACCAAGGCAAGACTGAATTTTGTTCAATTTGGCAGGGTATAACACTATGTGTGGTGATGCTGTAATTTCATTGGGTCGTTATGCCATTGATTATGGGGTCATACCCAAACCCACTGCTCCAATAACCACCATCAATATCCAGTGTCCATGTGGTCTAGTTAAAGCTGATGTGGAGTATTGTAATGGCCGATCAGGAGCTGTATCGTTCAACAGTGTACCATCGTTTGTTGAAGCCTTAGACCAGACCATACAGATCCCAGGCATGGCTGGTTTAGTACCCTATGATCTAGTATATGGAGGAGCCTACTATGCAATGGTGGATGCTGTTAGTGTTGGAATTAACCTGAATAGCACTCCAATAGAACAGTGTACTGAAATAGCTGGATCCATTACTGATGAACTCAGAAAGACTTTGAGTATCTCACACCCTGAAAATCCTGATTTAGGCTTCCTATTTGGAACAATTTTCACAACAAATGAAGAAAGCCTTGTTAAAGAATTATGCTACTATGCTGAGAGACAGGTAGGTAGGTATAGAACTATACTACGTGTTACAAGTATGTACTCATGTAATACAATTATTATTAATAATTATGCTATTTCCTTATATGGTAGGTTGACAGATCACCATGTGGCTCTGGGACTACGGCTAAAGTTGTTTTAGACTTTGCAAAAGGAAAGATTAAACTAGGTATGATCAAGTGGTATTATATCGTGCCTTTCAATTATTGGTTTATTATGTGTAGGAGAGGAGCGTAAGTACATTAATGGTAAAGTGGGTTCTGTGTTCATAGCTAAACCAGTCAAGCAAGAAACATGGTACGGGAAACAAGCAGTGGTGGTGAATGTCAAGGGGAAGGGACATTACTTGGGGGAGAGTAAATATTGGTTAGAAGAGGGGGATGAACTGGGGAAAGGATTTATGTTACAATAATAATAATTCAGAACATCAAATGAATAATTATAAAGAATTTTAATTGCTATTATCTCATTAAAAGTTTGTCTTTTAGGGATGGAAAGCGAATGGATAATATTATTCAGTAGTTTTGTTGATTTAATTTTTTCTTTATTGAATTACAAACTTGTTGAATTTCTTTATCAGTAGATGGGGCACTCAAGTGTCTTATCTTTGCACGATTAATACGTAATAGTGTTGGTTTATCCTTTACAGTTAGCTTCTCCCCGTTCAATACTGATTGTGGAATCAAACATAGGTCAGCACTAACCCGGGCTTGGATTATTGTTGCTCTAAAGTTTGCTATTCCCTTTGAATAAAGCCTGTCCAGATTATCACGATAATCTGATATTGTTGAAACCTGTTCCATAACCCTGGAACGGAGTTTGGTATTTTCCAATCTGAGGTCATCGAATTGCTTGAAGTAACGCTCTTCAAATGATCTAATTTTGGCCTGGTAATTTTCTTGTAGATTACCGAGACTCAATTCCTTAATGATTATTAATAAACCAATAAAACCAATTGATCTATTGTAATATATTTGTGCTTACTGTATTCCATAGCTTTGATTCAAGCATTGCAATTTCCTTTGCTTTCTTTTGTAACTGTTCTTCCAGTGACTTGTTCTCTATCCTCATTTTCTATGCAATAATATAATAGTATTGCTGATATATGGGTAGAGTATGATAAATCGCAATTGAATTATGCGTATTTATTAGGCATATTCATGAATTAATATTCTTTTTATTTCACTAATCATTATAATGAAAAAACATTGATTGACTGCTTTGTTTGTTTGTTTATTTAAGTATATACTTGTAGTGTTTTGCTTCATACCCTGATGAAGGTTACTGATTAATGTAACCAAAACATAAATCGGTATTGTTTTTTTTCATTATTATTATTAGTGAAATAAAATATATTAGTTCTCAAACCTCAATCGTCCCGTTGGCCGTGTCCAGATCATCAATAAGTTTCGATAAACCTAAAGTTTCTCCTTCAAGACGCTATATACGGTATTAATTGTAACAATTATAAATTATAAACATACATAATTACATACCCGATAATGGCAGTGTATTATCACCTCAATTCAATGTATTATAATTACATACCATAAAATTCGGTTATAAGTGTATATTTCTTCTTATAAACACACATTTTTGTTCTGATTTAAATTTTTAAGCACATTCATAATTATATTCTCACATGCATACACGAGATGCAATAATTGACCATGGCCTTCAATACTAGACACGTGTACTTTGTTATCCATTTATTTACTCATATACATTTTTTCCTGTAAATGCATACACTTAACAACCCAATTTCATCACGCATACCTGAATAATAATTACACTACTATGTTATTATTTAGCTGAATAATATGTACACTTAATTGATAACAGCAGTGTATTAAACATATGTCTATTAAACATACCTCAATAATAGCCGTGTATTTGTCCTTAATTGCTTTCATTTTGCCTTCATGGATACTAGTAAGCTTTTCCTTTGCCTGTGAAATAGCATTCTGCTCATTTCTCTTCATACTCTGAACTGTTTTACGTAGTTTATCCTCAGCCTGTGTTCGCATTGTCTCCTATAATATTATTCATACAAGTAACAGTAATTAGGGCAGGATATGGCTGCTGCATTCATGGCTATGTGGATGGACGAAAAAGGGACACAGCAAAAAATATAGCAAAAAAAAATACAAGTTACAATAATATTATACATGCATTGTAAACTTTCTTAATGGTGTATATTAAAGCTTGCAATGCTTTTCTGCTATACAATTTTGACTCACAGAACAATAATTATAAGAAATTGTTATCACTTAAGCCTAGTTCACAATATGACGCTAGCGGGACGTTACGTTGACGCTGGAATAGAATTCTAGTCATTCCAATGTAAACGTTGTGTCAAAAAGGTCAAATCGCCCACGCAACGTCGTACTAGTGTTATATTGTGAACTAGGCTTTACTCCCTTGTACACCTATTTATTGTATATTGTGGAATTGATTCAATACTTTTTATAGAAGACATGTATAACCAATATTGTTTGTTCATGTTAGCTAGTATATACCTCTAATGCTTTCAGTCTTCCTTCAGCCTCCATTTGCATTTCTTCCTATCATTATTATTCATACATTATACTATCCAATCAACTTAATATTCTCACTTTCGTTTCTTCTACAATTCGTTTATAATGTTCAATCTCCTCTTCAAATTGAACTATTATTAAAATAAAACAATTATTATTCATAGCTCAAATCGCTATAGTCATACCACCAAATCAATATCCTTTCTTTAGTTTATATATTTCATTATAATACAGTCAGTGGAACCTCCGAATAAAGGACACTTTGGGACAATATATAAATTGAAGTGATTTGTCCTTTATAAAGAGGTTGTCCTCTTCTCGGAGGTCAAAATATATTAGACAAGTCAATTTGGGACACTGACAAGTGTCCTTTGTTGAGAGGTTATTATACTATGTCCCTTTCTTGGAGTGTCCACTATCGGAGGTTGTACTGTATATAATGTACCAACTATACTACGAATTTTCGTGTTCCATTTGAATGGCACGGAGTATCTGAAGTGTACTGCTATTTCCATTAACCATCATATAACAGGTTATTTTGTGCATGCAAAAAGAAGTGCATTAACTAACATCAGCTAAAAAAGAATTACATGTTGTCATTACATGAGTGCATGTATGTATGTGCATTTCCACCAAAAAAAAACGAAACATAATACCCGTAGCTTTTTCATTATGTATTTACATACTATATTGATGAAAATACACATTTTGTGTTTATTATAAAGTTATGTACAACCCAGTAACATAAGTGGTATAAAATTATTAATAATTGTAGTTTCAAACCTTTCTCCATTGCTCTCTGATTTTGAAGCAATTCAATATCTTCTACATGTTTCTGATGAACAGATTGCATCTCACATTCAAACGAATTACGTTGTTTCCTGTATACCATCAACATCATCACACCCAAACACCCACTCACTAACGTTATCACATTTTATAATTTACCTTGCATCAATTTCAAAGCCCTTCAGTAGCTTTTTTTTGACCAACTCAAGTTCTTTGTCCTTCTAATCATCAATCAATACAACATGTGTAAAATTAAGTGGCCATTAGAATCATGTGGACAGAGTATACCTGTTGCATTACTTCATCGTATTTCTTCTCCATGTAGCTCAGCTGTATTTCTAAGTCTACTATTTCTCTTTGGAGGTGCTCTTCTCTAGCGAGACTGTGTGCAGTGTAACTAATAATATTAATAACATCTCTCAGTGTGCCCATACCTTTCCTGTGTTAGTTTTTCAATAATATCTCCTGTGGTAGAGTTCTTCTTATTCGTCGTATCTTTATCAAACCTAAACAAGTATCATATAAACCATAATTGATACCGTCATGTACCAACTGCCTGCTATTGCATTTACCTTTTCTCTGGGTTTGTTTGCTTTTTCTCCTACACAATCAAACACTCATTTTCTTGTTTTGATAATCAAATATGCTCCCCCCTACCCTCCCTTCCCCTCTCTCCCCTCCCCTCTCTCCCCTCCCCTCTCTCCCCTCCCCTCTCTCCCCTCCCCTCCCCTCTCTCCCCTCCTACTTCGCTCTCTTTCCCCTTTCCGTTTCTTCTCTTCCCCATCCCCTCTCCTTCCCTCCCCTCCTTTCACTTCCCTCTTTCAGATTAATTTCAACTATAGTTATGGTACGAAATATTTTAGGGTAACTACAGTCTCAAAGTTATTTTACCTTGCTGAAAAAGGTCGTCGTATTGATTTTGATTTCAACTGAGCTCACTGTCCTTGTTAGAGTATAGCCAGGGGTCTGGGTTCTTGAAATGCACTAAAACACGCATACAATAATATGACAAATCAATAGCACATGATTATTGTAATTATATATTATACTCTTGAAGCCGGATGATGAGAATTAGCAGTGGATGTTGGTCTACAGATATATAAGACAACCATAGCATGCAACCCATTATACAAGTACCATGTATGATGTGGTATAATTAACCTTGAGAGTCGTCCACGTGCTGAGTTAGCACTGCCCGCATACAGTAACTGCCTCTCTTGCTTTAACCGTTTCCCACTACAGATAAAAGTACATCAAATACCTGGTAATTGCTGCATTATAAATTTATTATCTTGCTCATGCAGTTGTACTTATATAATGAACATACTGTTTATCATTGCATGACTTTGCTCTCCTTTGTTTAATAATCTGTCTTCCTTGATAAGGAGTAGTCACAGATTTAGTACAGCTGATTATAATGAATAATAGGTGTACATAAACAAGTATAAGATATACTGTACTGTTTACCTCTTGTTATTGGTGAAGGTGAAGAGCTTTAGCTCTGGGAGGCTTAAACTGGTGGCCATTTGCGATACTATTTTTCTAACACGTAAATATGGTGTTAATTGTTTCAATAATAAATGCTTACAAACATTTGCAGCTATCAAAATAATGCATGCATATGTTTGATTGCATGTGAGGAAATTAATTTAAAACTATTAAATAATAATTATACAATATAATTTATTGTTATTATTATACATACAGCGCTGAAAGAAAATAATAAATGAAACACAAAAATTATTTTGACTTTGAGAAAAACATCAGAAATCAATTAGGGTATGTTAATAGCGAAGGTGAACTATTTACTAAGTGAAAGGCTTTTTATGTCCCTTGTTTCCACTAATGGGTCGTTTCGGATGTGCACTGGAAAGGACTTCGCTAGCTGACACCAGTTTACGTTTATGGGGAAACTTTGCTGCCAAAACTACGTCCTTACTGCTGCTATGAGGTGCTGTGGAGTTGTTACTGGAATCTTTACCAGTTCGAGTTTGTTCACCGTTCCCTCCTCCTCCAGCAGAGGATGTTGGTTTGCTAGATGAGGTTGGCTTCCGTGAAACCTGTTTCTTCTGTACCTCTGAAGCCAGTGCTGCTGATAACCAATCCATATTAGCCGGCTGGGGTTTGGAGGAACCACCTGATGACTTAGCAACCTTCTTACTAACTGGCTTAGTAGGAGTTGCTTTAGTAGGAGTTGGTTTAGCAGTGGGTTTTATGGCCGGTTTAGGTTTGTCTTTAGGTTTAGTTGGTGGAGTGATGATGCTTGAAACAGGTTTGTCAGTTTTGGGTGACTTTTTGGGTTTCTTGTTAGCTGGTGTGGGGCCTGGTTGAAGATGGTCCGCATTACGTTTCTCAGCTCGTGCACTAGCCTCTGATGAACCATTAATTGATTTCGCTTTACTATTATTTTCAGCCAATTGCTTGTGGAGTGGCTTCTCTTTGAAGTCAGTCTTGAATGGGCTGTTTCGTTTGTCTATAGCACTCATACCATCAGGTCTAGTGGGAGGGGCTAAGCTGTTTGACTCCTGACTGGGTTTCTTCATTGGTGAATCAGTAGCCTTCCCCTCAACCTTTTTTTTGCTAACCTTTGTTTTGTTTTCACTACTACTTTTCACAGGTTCCGATTCTTTATTTCCTTTGGTCTTCGATTTCTTAGGCCCTTTAACTTTGTTGGACTGAGCATTTTTGTCCCTTGAGGGGAGAGGACCTTTACTGCTATCACTTACTGGTTCTGGTTTACTTGATTTAGATTTCTTTTTGGGTGGTTTAAATAGCTCAATGTCACTGTCACCACTGTATAAGTCATCGTCGTCAAGTATTCCACCACTTCTCTTTAATGGTCGATTAGTGGGAAGGCTATCCACCGAGGATGATGGTACAGCACTACCAGTTCCCACCCTGGTACTAGAGATAGCCGAAGAAACAGGTCCCTTAGGGCTCTTACCCAGTACATTTCCAACATTGTCATCATCGCTGTCACTAATAATGGCAGGTGTCTTTGTTGTCTTTCTACTGCTTCCTGTCACCTTTTTTGATTTCGCTGTTTGCTTTGGATGATGATGTGATTCTTTCTTCAGTGATGCTTGTGATGAAGTGCGTGACTCATTTCCACTGCTCTCATCATCTCTACCTGTTGTTACTGTAGGTACCGATAATAATGCTGACGATGCAGTCTTCTTTGATGAGGATTTTCGTTTAGTAGCAGCTGTAGTCTGAGGTTCCTCTACTGGTTCATCCTTTTTACTAACGAAGCCACTCAGATCCTCTGCCCCACTGATGTCATCACTGTTCAATAAACTCGCTACGTGTATTTTCACTGATTTTTTGCTCTTTTTCTTCTTGCCTTTATCACTGCTACTGATAGAAGGTTCTTTGACTTTCTCCTGCTGCTTCTTCCTTTGAGGTATCTCCTCGTCTGAACTGCTACCACTGCTAATAACTGGTACAGGTTTAGTAACAGTTACAACAGGAGGAGTCTGGTGCTGGTGTCGCATTGGTTCTGATACACCATGTTTAACCATATCTCCTTCATCACTACTACCTCCACTGTTGTCTTGTACTATAACCAGTGAACGCTTCACCTCTTTCTTTCTCTTTTTACTCGAAGACTTATGTTTACTCGGTAATGTTTGCTCGGTGATTTGCGTTTTCCTTTTGGAATCCTCTTCTTTCTGTGATGGTGATGGAATGGAAGGTGGATTAACAGGTGGAGGAATATGTACAGCATGAATAGTGGTAGGTGCTACTGTATCACTAGCTGGTGGTAATGGTGAAGACAAGCCATCATTTAAAGAAGGCGGAGGGGAAACGAATGTTTCGTTTGTGACTTCCACTGGTTGGTATATTTCTTGTTCGGATTGTTCCATTTGGTGTTTAGGAGACGGTGAAGGAGATGGTAAGTGGTATCGGGGCGCAGCTGGTGCAGGGGCTCGCGGTGGTACCATGTCTTCATCTGATGAACTATATACAGGTACATCGTGTCGAGTGATATTTAGTATGTTTTTACGAGGTACAGGGCGTTGTGGGATTGGGTAGGGCTGTCTTGACCTCTGTGGGGCTGGTGGCTGAGAAGGTAGTGAGGAGGTGACGTGTGTAGATGGCACTGCTGCTGGAGGAGGTGAAGAAGGGGGAGAAGGGGAGTAGGTATCAAGTAGTGAATCGATAACCGGTTCCTGTATTCTGACGGGTTTACTGTCTTTCCTGGTTTGTCTTTTAGTGGTGGTGGTGGTTGTAGTAGTGCTGGGTAAACGATTAGTAAATGATGACATAGGTGACACCCAGTCAGCCCCAGGTGTTGCTACAGTGTGTCTTGTGTCACTATCATTACTACCCAAGTCAAGGGGAGGTGGTTTGGGAGATGGTGTTTGTATAACCGGATTAGTTTCGATTATAAATGTATTACCAGTGTCAATAGCCCGACCAGTGCTGGTTTCTGTCTCTATTTCTGATTCATCATCATCATCATCATCATCATTGAATCCTCCGTATGGTGTTTTAGGTGGTACACATTTATCTATTTCATCATTGTCATCATCCTCATTGGATTCATCATTGCTGTCCTCATTGCTTTCGCTACCATCATCTCTAGTAGGGGAAAGGGCTCTTGATGTGTATGATTTGAAGACAGTGTTCTTTGTTGGTACACGTCCTCTCATTATGAGCGGTCTTTGAGGGGGTGGTTTAGGGGGTTGGGGCAGGGGTTCTGGTGATGGTGTATGTTCCTCCTGTACAGGGGGAGAGGGTGATGGTGACCCTTGTGATTGTGGTGAGGATAGTACATCGTCATCATCTACTTTGGTAACAGGTTGAGTGGGAGGCTGGGCATAGAAAGGTAGTGGTTTAGGAGGTTGCTCTGCTTCGGGTTTCTTTGACTTCAATTGTTTACCTTTCTCATTTTTCTTGCCCCTTGGTTTTCTTGTCCTACCGCTAGGTTTGTCCAGTATTCGTGCTGATGCAGGAAGAGGGGATGAACTAGAGGTGTTTGGAGTGGTAGGAGGAGGAGAGGGTGTTGGGCTGTTAATGATTGGCTTTGAGGTGCGCAGGGGAAGCTTTTTGGATGGTGCCGCAGGTCTACGAATAATCCGAGTAGGGGGCGCAGGTGGAGGATGCTCAATCATTTGAGACCTTGACATAGATTTAGATGAGATATATGTACGTGGTCTGGGTTTGGGTGGAGGTGATGGGGAAGGTGAGGGGGAGGGAGATGGTGAGGGAGAGGGTGATGACAAAGGTGGTAAAGATTTTGATGACGGTGGAGGCGAAAATTGTGGGGGCGGGGAATTTCCAGATATACTCGAGTTATTAGTGAAAGGAGATAATGGGTTTTGTTGGGCAATGCCACTCCCACTGGATACTGAGGGTGGTCTGTTAGAGTCTTGGCTGAGTCGACGTCTGACAGCCATCGAAGAAGCAAACCTTCGCTGACGGGCTTTAATTAGAGCTCTTTGATCAGCCGTAACTGTACTCGAAGTATTGGCTTTTGAAGGCAGGGATGGAGATGAGGGTGATGACAGTACTTCATCACTGTTATATCCATTAACAGTGTCATCGGTTGGTTTGACAGGAGAGGAATAAGGCTGCGGTACTGGCCAATCATTGTCACTGTTATAACTATCACGTAGCCAATCAGAGTTCATTTGTTTCCCGGGTCGTCTGGTAATTCCTCCCGTAGTAGTACCACTATCCTGATTACTGGTGGTGGTTGACATGCCATTGTTATACTCTTGATCAGAGTTAGGTGTGGTGTCTTTGGTTCCATGCTCCTGCTGATGGTGGTGTCCACCATAAGTACGACTGAGGCTCTTAACCACGAAATCATCATCATCAGTGAATTCAATAGAATCTCCATCACTAAATATGTTACCACTGCTAATGGTAGTCTGAGGGGTGGTGATGGGATGTACCCTCGGCTGCTCCTCCTCATCATCTTCCTCGTCATCACTATCATCATCACTGCTGTCACTCCCACTAGTCTCCATAGCTGAAGGAATCCGGCCCTTCCTCTCTCCTGCTGTTAGTGGTCTTTCAACAGGTTTCTGGTAGTATTCCTTGAGCCTTAAATGCCAGGCAATACTGGTACAGGCACTGATTGTCCTGAACTGATGTACCACGTTGCGTGGTATAAAGTATATGTCATTGTCCTGGAGCCGAATCTGAGCATACTTTATACCATCTCTTCTCAGCTGATTTAGTTTAGCCTCCTCCACCCACTGAGAGCACTATATATATGGGAAACAAAACACAATCAATATCTACTAATCTATGTACATATTTGTACAAACATGCAGTCAACAAAAAAAAAAAAACTAATTAAGCTAAACATTAAAAACATGAACAAAGGGCCTTCCCTGTACATGTATATGTATAGCGTTGCAATTTTTTTTCTTACCTGAGACATTGGGGGCTCAAATAAGTCCAGCTGCATTCGTAATGTTACCTCACTGAAATCACTGGAATGAAAGCAAATGACATCTTTCATTTCTCTGTTCTCTTCTTCATAATCACTGAAAGAAAGAAAGATAGAATTTTTTAATAATTATTACTGCATAACTGCAGGGAAACATGAGCTTCAAAACATGAGAACTACATGTACATGTACTTCTTCCTCCTTTGTGCTCAATACTGATACATACATATGTACATGTACCATATTATATACATGTATAATACATTTTATCATAACATGAAAGATACTGTGCATGTAGCATGGAAACAGACCCTAACCATACCTCTTGTCATCATCAATCTTCACAGCCTTTAGTATTCCCACAGCAGCTGTAGTGATTTGTTCCATCTGACCCTGATTAATGTGGTCGGCATGACAGTGGGTGCGGTCTTTAAACAGTGTTTCACGCTTCTCATTCATTCGCTGGTTCTGCAGTAACATCTGCAACTCACTGTTACCACTGTGTAGAAAAGAAATGGTGAAGACTGTACAACAGTACAATTCCTGCACTGTGTGACAATAATCCATTCAATACATCAATCAATCAATGTAACCAGACACAAACACTACAAGTCCACTACAACAAGCAATATGTGGGGTTAGTAGTCTATTCATTTAGTATGTGAAATGATACACCTATTCTATTACTAGTACACACATGACACGTGCTCTCAAAGAGCATAATTATGTACACATACACTGTGTGTATGTTGACTCTATATGCACTGTACACCATAGGTACATGTGTATATTATTATTGAGGAACATGTATTCAAATTGGTATTTCCTAATGGGGAAGTCACATCAGGAAATAAATATAGTGGGTGATAGTGTTCACAATACACACAATACATTATTAATTACATACACAATATATACAATACAACACATTATTAATTCCTAAGAGATTTAGGTATACCATAACAATAAACTGTATTACCGTGATTTAAGAAATTTTCGTGAAAGATATTTTTGTTTACTTTATTCATCGTTTTTAAGCATTAGTGCTAGTACTAACCAAGGAAACCACACTCTATTGATTATAACTATACACAAAGAATTGCCTTCAGACAATAATAAAAGTCCGGAAAAGCAGTGTTCTATTGAGTACTGGCCTGCTACTTATTTTGTGATTAGTCCTTCATGTAAAAGAAATGTACTCGATTAAGGACTATATACGTGTACATGAATATGGTCACTGATATAACATTTGAACTGCCCAAAATTTTCGACCATAATTTCACTTCCTATGCAAACACAATTTTTTTTTTTGTTTTTTTCAATATTTGTTGTTTGATTGACCCACGAAAATTAAATAACACACAGGAACCTTCTAAAACTTCATTACACTGTTTGCAATGTATATAAACATGGAGGGAGGGGCATTTCCTACTACATAGCTACATATATGTGTCAAAACTGTCAAATTAGTAAGAAAAAAAACTTACACTCTCTTCTTTCTTTTATTGGGAGTGCCTATTTCTGCCGTTGGTATCAGTTGTTCTCCTGGTCTCACCCACAGGATGGGGCCATCATCACTCTTGTGTCTGTCAGACTGATGGAGAATAGAGAACGCACCCCAGGGCAATGTGGGGCTCAGAAATGGGTCGGATTCCAGTAAATCTAGAGAAAACAAAATTAAAAACAAATGATCTTAAACACTCCATTATGGTCAGATATCCACCAACATACATGTACATGTAACAGTGGGTAGGATTAAAGCAAATTCACAGAACAGTAAAACCTACTATTTAAATAGGTTTTTTTAAAAGCTTATACAAAGGTTGATAAATAGAGTGTATTATCCATTAGTTGATGAGTAATTTATAAGTAGGTTGCATTAATAAAGTATAGTATTTTATGGTCACCTAAACTCCTCATTATAACGCTTTCTATAGTTCAACAGTGGATGGCTGGAGGTGGTTGCCTTGTTTACCCAAATAATGTAATGTTTGACTTAACATATGTACAGCACACACTATATGTACACAAAACTTTAAACATTAATATACATGTACTAAAGGGTTAACAGACAAATAATAACAACAAGGGAGCCAGGGGGGGAAGAACAGGGAGAGGGGAGGAAGCACAAGGAGATATGCTGTTTGCTCACTTAAGTTATCAATAAAAGATAGCAAAGAAGCAATACATGCTATGAAGCAATGTGCTTTAACACTATACTTACATGTAACACTGTATTGTAATGCCTCATGGAAACCTTGAGGTATGAGTAATTGGATTACACCTCAATTAAACATGCATACTGACTGCCTGGGAGAGATAAGGAAATGGTCATAATAAACCTGAGGGTCTATAATCAATGAGAGGATGGAGTTTATGCTTAATAATCAGTAAAGTACCAAGTATACTAAAACCATATTCCCATGTACTGCATATAATATAATGGTAGCCACTCACCTAAGAACTCTGGGAAATATCTTCCAGCTTCTTCTGCAACCTGTCCAACCAGACTGACCTGTAGCAGCGGACCACACCGAAAGGTCCCATTGCAATATGACCCTCTGACTCTATCAGCGAAATCAGCAAATGTTGTAGTCTCTATTTCAGAGTTTCTCAAGTTCCCCATCTTTACTACGACATCGGGATAGTTGGTGGCAAAATGGGAGATCAATTCTGGCAGGAATCTGGCAGCGTTATGTATCACCCCCATAACATGTACAGGACAACTCTCCGACTCTTCCCTAAATACCTCCTTAAAGAAAATATCAGCTAAAACTGAAACCTGTTCAGTAGGTAAATGAGCAAAGTCTTTTTGGTCTAAGTGTACGATTGAGGCCCCTCCATTGGGATGGTGCTTGATCTTCATATACCGCCATAAGTCACTCTGGTCTACGGTACTATGGTCTGGTCTCTCTTCAAATGAATTCTGGTTTAATATCTGTTGCTTGTGGTGATGATGGTGGTTGTAAGCGAAGGAGTTGGTGAAGGAGGGCCTGGCATACGGGTGTGGCTGAGAAATAGGGTCCTGGAGTCCATTCATAGAGTAATGATGACTAGAGTCCAGTGTATAAACACTCATTCTGAAGGGTAATACTTGACAACTAGCGGGGCTACCTTCCAAACAAAACTACAAATAGAAACAAATTCCACTTGAAACCAATACTTGTGCAGTTAAAGTGTAGGTACACTAACTCTAAAATCACAAAGGAACAATGGCCATTTTGTTCAATAAATTGATATTCGAGAAGTGTTAAGTTAATTTTCTAACCTTTCTTACGTAGTTCAAATCCTTTTCGTAACTTCTATTCTTTTATATGTGTCTTGGTGAAGAGTTACGACCATTGGGAAGCTTTCTGGGTAGAGAGTAAACCAATTAAATAAGGCTTTTCAACTAAACTCTCTGTAACTCAATCATCTTCTTCACGTATGAAAAATGTGTGGACACGCCCTTGTATTTATTAAAAGAATAGTTAATAAACCGATATTGGAGTTAAAAACCCTCGATCACAAACTTTCATTCTTGTTTTAAAAACACATTCCAATTTTCAAATTCCGAAGCATTTGACCACGTGCGTGGGTTTACCCGTTCAGTATGGACGTCTTCACCATTGTTGCTGCGATTTTCGTTGCTTTATTAGTCGGAGTGTTTGTTTTGTTACTTTATTCGGGATTCTTTTACACGTACACGATTCGATGTACTATTCCCGCTTCAATTCCGTCTTCATTTGCGTACACCGTTTACACAGGACCGTATGAGAAGATTGGGCCAGTGTTCGGCAGGTTGAGCCAAATAGCACCAGGAAAGACCCTATTTGGTGTATACTATGACGATCCCAACAAGGTATGCCATCTCTAAACAGTGTACATTGGGTGTAATAATTTCAAGGTGGTGGCTCGTGTTGATTACTAATGATGAGCCATTACCACTATAAAAGTCAGTGGAGAAGACCTATAAATGCCTAAGCTTTAATGTAATGTATGACTTTATGAATTGTATATATTTATGGGCTCAATTAAAATGTACGGTACCTTTTCCTCTGACCCACTCGTATCTGCCCTGTGTGAGGGAGCGAATCTGAGTGATTTCCGGTGCCACAATTCAATTGTGTATTGTCATGTTAAAAAAATGGCTGCTCGAGTTAAAAGGCCTTTTCACACTGGCACTTTCAAGGCGCTTCGATGCGCATCGAAGCGCCTTGATCGCGTTCACACTGCAACTTGAAAAATTCAAGGGGCATCGATGCGCATCGCACGCAATTCACCTCTGGACTCTGGAGGTGGATCAATGCGCATCAAAGCGCCTTGCTGAGGCAAGAAACTCAATTTTACCTATTCTTACGATGCCAGAAGCCCTTAGTTATGTCTACAAGTGAAGAAAGGCCAAGTGTTCATCGTTTGGTGTGCTTTTTGGCTGTTATAAATCACTCGCTCGAACGAGGTAAGCAATTTTCTTCGACTTCGAGCATATACACCGTTCTATTGAACCACAGGCTTTTCTATTTCATGTTTAACTTACAGGATAGCTGTAACAAGCATCTGAGAACAAGTTGTAAAAGTTTTGGCTTGCAATTCTTCGTGTGAAACGAGTTCAGAAACGCAATGTGCTCAAAGCCATTTTCTTGGCCCCACCCTGCAATGGTTAATTATTTTGTGTAATAATGTGTAGTGTGAACGCAATCAAAGCGAATCAATGCGCATCATGACGCAAAGCGAATCGATGCGCCTTGAAGCGCTTCAGAAAGTGCTGTAGTGTGAAAAGGCCTATAGACCCCTTAGGGCGATAACTGATTTTCACAAGTTTGGGCGAAATTTTTACTAAAAATGGCGCGGGTATGTGCCATTTTGTAGGGATAAAATGTACATAAACAGTAGGCAAAAGTATAAAAATCCGGCTTTATGAAGCATTAACACTTCTATAGGCCAAAAAAAGACTAGTATACGTTGCAAACCTTTGTTAGCTATCCATTTATGTTGCTTGAACAAAGAAAAGTAGACGGGAAAAGGCTGCAGAACAAAAAAATCAAACCTAATCCTATTTCAGCCATAGTTTTTGTCCCTACAAAATGGCGGACAGCTATTTCAGTCATGCCCACTAAATTAGAGCAGTATTCGGTCGAATTCCTTTGATCTGTTATCGCTTTAAGGGGTCTATTGAAGAGTGTAGTGTGTGCAAAACTTAATTTTTCTTCGTTATCTGCCAAGACCAAGAAAATTGGATTGTCTGGGGAGGCTTGCCAGGATTATCTACAACTATATCAAGTGTTTTTACCTAAAGAAAATGTCGATCAGCATCAACAAGACAAGCCTGATTCACGAAGCAGCGATTGTTGGAAGCTATGTTTGCTATCATTGCTGATATGATATAAGCTGCTTGAAAATTTAGACTTAGCGGGTATTTTCGTATAGCCTGACCCTTCTATAGGAGACTTTCAACACTATTTACGCACACTACACTCTTCAATGACTCTTGCAGCCATTTTTTTAACGGAGGTGTGGCTGCTCATCAGCACTATGTTGCCTTATAAGGATTAACTGCAATCACCAAACTTCCGGTGATACTTGAACAAAAACGATACGGTCATGTCCCCAGACCCTCCCCGCAGGAGTAGGAGGGTCTGGCTACGCGAGACTACAGTCGAATCACAACCGTGTAAAACCGGAAATTATTTATTTGAAAGAAAGGAGTATTAGCCTTGCATTAGCAGGCTATAATGAGGGAGTTGACGATGGGTTTTTCCTCTCGTAGTTGACCGAGATAATTGAACAGTAGTTATCTAAAAAACTTTATATACTGTTCTTTGTTCTTAGTTGAATATTGGTAGAGATTAGTTTATGTGTTAAAATATTTGCTGCATCAGTTAGTAGTTGTTGTGAACCGGGTCACTAGAGGGATTAACACAAACAGATACGCTGTTACAATGAGTAAATATGTCTCTTGCCTTCCTTGGCCCTTTAAGAGAAGGGCAGACTATTTTCGTATCTTCTCTAGTGACGGTTCTATTTCGGTTCTTCTCGGTGGACCAGTCTACTCCTTTCTGAGCTAGACAATCTGTGAGGAC
>JAYJLX010007677.1:0-18242 GCA_036873525.1 Chalinula nematifera | reverse complement strand
TGCGTTAGTAGTGCATGATGCAGCAGAAATAATTTGATCCTTTTCATCAAGTATTTCCTCATTAACACCAAAAACGATATTTTTAATACTTCCTTTGCCAGGTGCAGTTAGAACGACTTTATCAGCACCAGTTTCTAGATGTTTTGATAAGCCTGCTTCATCTCTCCATACACCTGTATTATCAATTACTATTGGTTTATCAATATCAAAATCAGAATATTTAAAAGATTCTGGTCCGCTAGCATATATAAATTTGATTGGATTACCGTTAACAATCAATGTATCACTATCTGCATCAACTCTTATGGTCCCTGAAAATTTTCCATGAACCGAATCTCGTCTAAGCAATGAAGCTCTTTTGAGTAAATCGTCATCACTAGCCCCTTTTCTTACAACAACAGCTCTGAGTTTAAAATAATTACCGGGACCCGTAGTCTCAACTAATAACCTTGCCATCAACCTTCCTATCCTACCGAAACCATATAAGACAATATCTTTAGATGATTCAGGTCTTTTAGATTCAACATCTATAACACTATTCAGTTCTTTATTTAGATATTCATCTATTTTTTCTATAGGGTTATCCCTTAATTCTTTAAAAAATGGGCATCTTAGCGTTAGTTCTCCAATATCAATTTCACAATCAGCAAGATTTAGAGTTACCAATCTCTGGAGAATAGGAAATGTTTCAAGTTCACTTAGCTCATTGTTATCAACTTGGCGAGCAAATCTATGGGCTTTTAAGATCTCACTCGATGAATTATTTACTAATGATTGACCGTAGATCAGTATGTTAATGCCATTTCTATAAAGATTACCAATTAAAGGTATCATTAACTCAGAAAGCCCTTCTCTCCATTTCCAATCACCAAAATAGTCATCAGGTTTCTCCCTTTTCCTGAGATCTGGATTTTGAGTAAGGTCTTTCACTGAACCGATTATAAATTACTAAAATTATTTAGATGATAGTTTCGATTTCCAAATAATGCATCTATAACAGTAAATCTTTTGAGGTAATGGCCTATTGACATTTCATCACTAACACCCATCCCTCCATGCAATTGAACAGCAGCCTGGCCTACTTGACGACTCGATTTACCAATTTGTGCTTTGAGTCCTGATATGGTCTTACTAGCTTCATCATCCTTTCCATCCAATTGAAGCATCGCCTTAAAGAGAAGTGATTTTGATACTTCAGCTTCAATAAACATATCTACCATTTTGTGTTGCAAAACTTGAAAATTAGATATCGGCTGACCAAATTGCTCTCTTTCTTTTGTGTATTGAACAGTCTTAAGATATGAAGCAGTCATCCCTCCAACAGCTTCAGCGCAAATGCACAAGTTTGCCAAGTCAAGCATTGCATTAATAGCTTGAGATGCATCATTGTCGTGACTAATGATTAAGGATTCGCCAACATCTACATTTTCAAATGTAACATCACCACAATTTTGACCATCAACTGTACTAAACGAATTTACGCTAACACCTGCTGCTTTTGCATCAACTAAATAAATTACAGGTTTGTCGCCATTTCTTGCATAAACAAGAAACGAATTTGCAAAACTAGCATTCAATACTACAGTTTTTACTCCATTTAGCTTTCCATCATCAACTGATGTTTCTATATCATGAAAGTTATAGCCATTGTTTGCTTCTGAGAATGCGACACTGACATGTGTTGTACCATCAATGATCTTTGATATGGTTTGTTTTGCTAATTCATTACTTGATGACTCAAGCACTGATCCACTCATAACAACATTAGCTAGGTATGGTTCAGCTACTAGTGCTTTACCAAATTCTTCAAAAATAACCGCTAGCTCAATTGGACCAAAATTAAAACCACCATTTTCTTCACTGAAAGGCACTGCCAACCATCCAAGGTCTGCAAATTGTTTCCAAGTTTCTGGATTATGACCATAGTTCGATTCAACAATTTTTTCCCTGACATCGAATGTATAGTCTGACTCACAAAATTTTAGAACCTGCTCTCGGAGCATATTTTGCTCATCTGAATAGCTTAAATTCATTATTTATACTCCTAAGATTGCTTTAGCAATAATATTTTTTTGTATTTCATTAGATCCGCCATAAATTGAGGTTTTTCTAAAGTTTAAATACCTTGAGACAGCCTGAGAGCTAAAATCAGATACATTGGAGGCAGGAGTATTATTTGAATTAAATCCTTCTGGCCCCTCGTAAGGAAGAATGTATTGACCGGCAGCTTCAACATACATCTCTGTAAGCCTTTGCTGGAGCTCTGTACCTTTAATTTTAATAATGGATGATTCTGCTCCAGGATGACCACCGTTTGCTAGTGCAGCTAGAGTTCTTAATTCTGTAAATTCAAGAGCTGAAAGTTCAATTTCATAATCAGCAATTTTCTTTTTTAAATCATCATCAGCAAAGTCTTTTGTTCGTTCTTTCAAGAGCTTTAGTGAGTATTTTTGATTTGGAACACCAGCAATGCCAAACCTTTCGTGAGCTAGAAGAAATTTTGCATAAGTCCACCCTTTCCCCTCTTCACCGATTAAATTTTCTGCAGGAACTTTCACATCTGTAAAAAATACTGAATTAACTTCATGATCACCATCAATGGTGATAATAGGTTTAACTTCGATTCCTTCAGTCTTCATATCAATCAGCAGAAATGAGATACCTTCTTGTTTCTTTTGAGTGGTCTCAGTTCTTACCAAGCAAAAAATCCAATCGGCATTTTGAGCTAAAGTAGTCCAAGTTTTAGAACCATTAACTATGTAATGATCACCGTCTCTAACAGCCTTTGTTTTTAGAGATGCCAAATCCGATCCTGATCCTGGCTCAGAGTATCCTTGGCACCACCATGTATTAAATTCAAGAATATCTGGTAAGAATTTCTTCTTTTGCTCTTCATTTCCAAAGGTATAGATCACAGGCCCCACCATATTTAATCCAAAAGGCAGGATTGTTGGAGTGTTTGCATAACCTAATTCCTCTTGAAAGATATAGATTTGCGTAGGTGACCAACCGGTGCCTCCGTATTCAACAGGCCAGTTATACCCTGCCCATCCTTGTTCATAGAGAGATTTATGGTAATCAATCATGTCCTGCTTGGTTAATTGCTCACCATTATTTTGTTTTTCTTTTACATGTTTAGGGTATTTGTTTTCAAGATAATCTTTAACTTCTTGTCTAAATTGATTATCTGCATCTGAAAAATTTATATCCATTAGTATTTCCTTTAATTAAATGATTTAGATTTTATGACATTAAATGTGCCAATATTTTATTTGAATATTCGTCAAAAGTATAATTTTTAGTGATAAATGATTGTTAACTAGGTTTATAAAACAATCTATACTTCCTCGATGAATTTCTCGATTCCTTCATCATATATAAGCGATATAGAAAATTACATTTTATCTGATACTAAAAACTATCTAATTCTTGCTTCTTCCCCATATGAAGCAGATATGCTGACGAAGGAATTAAGTTTTTTTACTAAGCATGATGTTCAATATTTCCCTGATAGAGAGATTTTACCGTTTGATCAATTTTCATCTGATAAAAATGTTCTTCTCAACAGATCTAAGTTTTTAAAATATTGTACTAATGCAAAAAACACTATATTTATAAGCTCAATTCAAAATTTATTTTCTTTATTACCACCAAAATATTTTTTTCAAGCCAGTCAGGAATTAACAATTAATTCTGAGATAGATTTTAATGAAGTTCTAAGAATCCTAGATCAATTAGGCTATTCAAGAGTTGAACGGGTTGACTCACTAAATGAATACTCCGTTAGAGGTGGGATTATTGATATCAATCCATCTCACACAAGCCATGGAATTAGATTAGATTTTTTTGGTGATGAATTAGAAAGTATTAGAGAATTTAATGTAAATACACAATTATCTTTAAATGAAATAGATAGTTTTAGTCTATCATCTGGACATGAATTGCCTCTAGACAAAAATTCAATTGGATTATTTAAATCACAATGGCGTGAATATTTTCTTGATATTGATGAAAGAAATGTAGATCTATTTAAAAGTATTTCAGATGGAATATTGATAGATGGATATGAAGTTTATCTTCCTTTCTTCTTTAAGGAGATGAAACTAAGTAGCTTTATTGATTATATTCCTAATCTTGAATTGATAAGCTTCTCAAATGCTTTAGAAGTTGCAAATGAATACCATAACTATTTAAAAGAAAGATATTTAATTGAAAGTAATGAAATCTACAGACCGATACCTAAAGTTGAAAAGCTTTTTTTAGAATTAGAAACATTTAAGGAATATTTAGAGAGATCAAAAAAAATAAATCTTAAAGACAAGAGTTTTTTATTTGAACAAAAAAATATCTTCGAATTAATATCAGATCTTCATGACACAAAATCTGCAAAAAACTTTAAAAAAGTATTTATAGCAACTAATAATGATGAAACTTTAAATGAAGTTCAGAAAATAATTCCTAATATTGAATTAATTAATCATGCTGAAGATATTAAAAATAAGAGTTTTTATCTAACCAAGCAGAATAATTTAAGATCACAAGTATTGGACACCACTCTGCTATTGCATGTAGAAAATATCCAATCATTTAATTACCAGCAACCAGTTGTTAGTGATGAAACTAAGTCAGATTCATTAATTGAATCAATTGATTTTAATGAGGGTGATTATGTGGTTCATGAATCATATGGAATAGGTATATATGAGGGACTTAAGACTGTTGCAACAAGCAATCATGAAGAAGAGTTTTTAGAGGTTGTTTATCAAGATAATGAGAAACTATTTATACCGACTCGGCAACATTATTTATTAAGTAAATTTCAAAGAAACAATATTGATCATCCCTTGGATTCATTGTCATCAAAGAAATGGATTAATAAGAAAAAAAAGATAAAAGATAAGGTAAACGACTTAGCTATTGAATTATTAGATATCGAATCAAAGAGATCAATCTCAACCTCTATACCTATGAGGTTAGATTTAAAAATTGATGCCGATTTTAATAATTCTTTTCCATATCAATTAACCAAAGATCAACTTACTTGTATTAATGATGTATATAAAGATTTAAAACTTATTAAACCAATGAACCGTGTAATATGCGGTGATGTAGGATTTGGAAAGACAGAAGTAGCTATGAGAGCTACAAATTTAGTTGCCTATAATCAAAAACAAATCATTATTTTATGCCCTAGTACGGTTCTAGTGAGTCAGCATCTAGAAACATTTAAAATTCGTTTTAAAAATTTTCCATACCTAATTGAAGGTCTATCGCGACATAAAACAGTTAAAGAAAAAAATAATATTATTAGCAACTTTAATAATAAGAAAATTGATATTCTTATTGGAACCCACGCACTCCTTAACAGCGAAATTGATTTTAGCAATGTGGGATTGTTGGTCATTGATGAGGAGCATCGTTTTGGTACCAAACAAAAAGAGTTTATAAAATCAAAACAAACGGGCATTCACATACTTTCTCTTTCCGCAACTCCCATCCCTAAAACACTAAATTATATTTTTTCTGGCTTGAAGGATTTTTCTTATCTGTATTCTCCGCCAAGCAATAGAATATCAACAAAAACATTCGTTAAGGTTCATGAAAATCAAATTATTAAATCCTCAATACAAAGGGAGGTTTCACGAAACGGGCAAGTGTTTTACGTTACAAATGATATATCTCAACATGAACGCTCTAAAGCGTACCTATTAGAGTTGATGCCTAATTTAAGAATCGGTATAGCTCATGGTCAGCTCAAAAAATCTGAAATAAAACAAGAAATGAATGCATTTAGTACAGGTGAGCTAGATGTCTTAATTTGCACAACAATTGTTGAAATGGGCTTAGATATACCAAATGCAAATACGATTATTGTTGATAATGCCCACAGGTTTGGATTAGCTCAATTACATCAATTACGGGGACGGGTTGGTCGATCATCAAAGCAGGCCTATTGTTATTATTTAATTCCTGATAAACACATTCCTAAACATGCAGATAACAGACTTGAAGCACTCTCGAGGCACTCAGCTCTTGGTGCTGGATATTTTATTGCACAAGAGGACTTAGAGCTCAGAGGAGCTGGACAATTTTTAGGAGAAAAACAGTCAGGTCATATTGAAGAGATTGGCTTAACTTTATATTTATCGATTCTTAAGGATTGTATAAACCAACTGAAAGGAATTGATGATAAGAATAAGATAGACTTTGAAATCAATCTGGGTGATAAGTCACTTATACCTGAGCAATACCTTCCCTCAATGACAGACAGATTAAAATACTACAGAAAAATTTCTGCGTGCAAAAATGTTGAGGATATTAAAAAGATTTCAAAAGACCTTGTTGATCAATGCGGAAAACTTCCAACTGCTGTGAAAAACCTACTATATGACGCAGAAATTGCCTTAACTGCAACTGAAATTGGTATTTCCAATATCTATCTCAATAGGAATAATTATTTGCAGTTTAAGTTTATTAAACCGATAAGCGATGAGAATTTTAAAAAATTTATGGAACTAATGAATTCTAATTTATATGAATTTAAACTTAATGCTGAAAATAAAATTAATTTAAAATTAAAAAGCAATGATGCGAGACAACAGATCAAAAGTTTTATAAATGCACTTATTTAAAATTATATTTGCAGTTTTCTTTATTACCTCTGCAAGAAGCGATGAATACCTTATTGAATATGTGGTGTTTAAGAATTTGCAATTTACCACTGATGAAGTTTTTACCCTAAAAGAGTTATCAATTAGTCCATCTTCAGTAATTTCATTAAAGAAAGATACTAATGAGATAGTCATAAGAAATTTAGATGAATCATTTAATAGTAAAAATGAATCATTGGATTCAATAGGTGAAATTATTTATGAGGAAAAAGAGGAAGAAACTTTAAGTCAGGAACCTTCAGCTAATCCAAATCCCCAACTTTGGTTTAATGAAAATAAATCTCTCACTAAATTAGAGACTTTTAAACGAAGAATAGAGAGAAGATCTGATTATGAGTTAATTGATTCAGGAAGTTGGGTTCAGGGCGTTTTTGATAGCAATAGCTCAAAATTTGTTAATGTTATTTCTAATGAACTTAATTTATACATCAAAACATACAAAGAGAGGTACTTGCATTTAGATGTACTGGGTATGCTTGATAGTCAGATAATTGAGTTATCTGAGAATGCAAATGGAATAAAAGAAATTAAGCGCAAAGGTTATACAGCCCTACTAAATCAAACTGATGTAAAAGATGTAAACATAAGTATTGATATAAATACTTTATTTGAAGGTGATATAAAAACAATTGAACAATACCCTTTAGATGAGATTATTAGTAAAAGCTCAGCAACTCTAATAATTGATGAAGATAGAAGAGTATTTAATGAGCAAGTCCACTACTTTGATCACCCTCAGTTTGGAATAATGATATATCTTAAAAAACTATCAGGATTCTGAATAGTAAGCATTATCTGTTACAGAATGATCAGTAATATCCTTGACCGATTTTAATTCAGAAAATTTTTCTAACAGAGTTTTTTCAATACCATCTTTTAGGGTTACATCCACCATTCCACATCCCTGACAACCGCCCCCAAATTGCAAAACAGCATCGCCCTCGTCAGTTATTTCAACTAGGTTTACAACGCCGCCATGTGATTCAAGCATTGGATTGATCTCGTTATAGATTACATAATTTACTTTATCTTCAAGGGGACTATCTGGAGAGATATTTGGAAGTCTAGAATTTGGAGATTTGATGGTTAACTGACCTCCAAAGTTATCAGTATCAAAGTTAATTTCTGCATCCTCAAGAAAAGGTATTGATCGAGTTTCCACAAAAACTTTTAAGGTCTTCATTTCTATTAATGTATCTTGGCCTTCTTGCTCATCAATTTTACAAAAAGCGAGACAGGTTTCAGCTTTAGGTGTTCCGGGATCACTAACAAAGACCCTAACTGCCATATTTGTATCTTTTTTTTCATCAAGAAGTTTTGCTAGATACTTCTCTGCTGATTCTGTAATTGTTATTATTTCGCTCATATTTAATGTGGTTAAAGCGTATCATAGCCTCTTTTTTTGGCATACGAAAATCGTCTGATTTAGAGACCGATATGAAAAATATAAGTTTAGGTAAATTTATATTTTTATTTTTAATTATTAACTGCTCATTTATATTTTTTGTACTACTAATAATTAATTTAATTACGTGAATAATAAGATCCTTGAAACTGTTAAATCTTTCGATGAACTTTCAGTAAATCCTGAAGTTTTTATATCTCCATCAAGAAATTTCAGATGCAGAATTGAATTTGGCTATAAAAATGACAGTTACACATGATGGATGGTGAATCACAAATATTTTTTTCAAAATCAAATGTTCCTATAAACATGATTAGCAATAATATGGAAAGTATTCTTCATGATATTAATTGCTCTATAACTCTAAAAAATAAATTATTTGGTATTAATTACAGATCTAATAATGTTACGACAATTTGTACTTTGATTTATCACAGGCCTCTAGATGAGAAATGGCTATTAGAAATTAAAGACATTGAAGATAAATACAAAAACATTTTTTTTGTTGGTAGATCAAAGGGGAAAATTTATGGAAGCTCCAATGAATACTGGTCAAACGTGATGCTAAGTAATGAAACCTTTTGGATAAAACAGGATGATGAAAGCTTTTTTCAACCTAATTTTTATTTAATGCCTAGAATGATCAATTTTATTTGCAAAAATCTTAGTATCAAATATCAATCCAGCAATCTATTAGAGCTTTATTGCGGATGTGGGACCTTTACCCTCCCATTATCAAGATACTTCAATTATGTGTTTGCTACTGAAAATAATCGCAAAGCAATAAGTCATCTGCATTCATCAATTAAAAAGAATAACTTTAAAAATATTAATATTGCAAGATTGTCTGATCTCGAAACAATTGAAGCATTTGGTGGTAAAACCTTTAGAAGACTGAATAATTTCGATCTTAAATTATATAAATTTGATACTATATTAGTTGACCCACCAAGATCAGGACTATCACCTGAATCAATTGATTTTATTAAAAAGTTTGAACAGATAATATATATATCATGCAACAGCGAGACATTTTTTAGGGACTTAAAATTGCTTAATAAAAAAATTAATAAATCTGCTATTTTTGATCAGTTTGTAAATACTCGACATATTGAATTGATAGGTATTTTAAATGACTAAAATATTTACTCACTTAATTTTACTTTTGGTAATTTCTTATTTATATGGAATTGCTTTATTTGTAGGTAACCAGGTTGCTTTTTTTTCATCTCAGGTTGCATGCGGCAGTTACTTCATTTCAAAAAGACCGCTTGAATCTATCCGCAAGCAAGAAGGACGGACTGATCCATTTGGAATACCCCTTCTTGATAACTTAATTTTTAATTTGATAGATTACTCAATCGACAAGGATGAACAATCTGTAGAAGTAAAGTTTGGTCCCTCAAGCTCAAAAATTTACTTCAAAGAAAGCTATGGATGTACTCCTAATAACAATATAGTTTCAGTAACAACCAACCCCTTATCCAATACCCCTCTTACAAGAAGAAACATTAATCAAGCAGTTCAAAATTTAATAGATGAGGAAGTAGAAAAAGACCCTGGCTCAAGAGCTTTGTTAGTTTTTTATAAGAATTCGGTCTCCGGTGAGTCATATGACTTATTCTCAAATGCAGAGACTCCATTATTATCTTGGAGCATGACTAAATCTTTATCCTCTGTTCTTTTTTCAAGAATGTATGATGAGGGATACTTTGAATTATCCGATAAAGTTCTTCCAAACAGAGCGGATGAAGGGAGTCAATTAACGTTCAAACATTTGCTTAATCATATTGATGGATTGGACTATAAGGAATCTTATTTTCCCTTAACAGATTATTTTGCAATGATAACTTCAGAAAATGTTGGCCTGCATTTGTCTTCATTGGAAATGACTCATAAACCAGGTGATTATTGGTCTTATTCATCAGCAGCCACAAATCTTCTTAATTATAAAATGACTGAAAAGGCTAGCTCTCTTGGTTTTACTCCAATTGAATTGTACAAATACTATATCTTTGAACCTTTAGGTTTTAACGACACTTATTTTGGAACTGATAATCTAGGAAATTTTATTGCATCCTCCTTTGGATACGTAAGTGCTGAGTCATGGTTAAAGGTTGGTATTATGATGATGAATGCATCAAAAAATGATGAATCATTTATAAGTAAAAAAATGTTTGATTTTATGACCCAACCTACAAGATTAAATAACGATAAAATAATTGAAAATTATGGTGGTCAATGGTGGCTCAACACCAATAATAAAGAAATCAGCCCAGCATTTTATGATCTTGAGCAAAAAATGTTTTCAGCAAACGGATTTCAAGGCCAAAGATTATTTGTTATTCCTGAATTAGAACTAATTGTTGTTAGACTAGGTTTATCCGGTGGAAGAAAAGAATGGGATAATGAAAGAAGTTTCTTAAAATCATTAATAGATATCTATGAATAAACTATGAAAATTGAATTAACAAAGAATCAACAAAAACTTAAAGACGAGCTTAAGGAGTATTTTTCAGCTTTATTAAATAAAGAACTTTTGAGTGAGATGAGTGATCCTCAATTTTTTGAGGGTGGAGGTCCAGAATTTAAAAAAGCATTAAAAATTATGGGTCAAGATGGATGGATTGGCTTAAGTTGGCCAAAAGAATTTGGTGGTAAAGAGTTTACTCCAATAGAGCAATATATCTTTGTTGAAGAGATTATGAGAACAGGTTTTCCTTTTCCATTCTTAACAACTGAGTCTGTAGGACCAATGATTGCTCAGTATGGATCTGATTGGGCTAAAGAAACTATCGCAAAATCTATTCTTAGAGGTGAAACTATTTTTGCCATTGGTTATTCAGAGCCAAATGCTGGAACCGATTTAGCATCACTAAAGACACAAGCATTACCTGATAAAGAAGGATTTAAAATTAATGGTCAAAAGATTTGGACTAGTTTAGCGAATTATGCTGATTATATTTGGTTGGCAGCCAGGACAAACAATGATGTAAAAAAGCATAAAGGCATTTCAATGTTTATTGTTCCTACCGATGATGACGGGTTTTCTTATACGCCTATTCAGACTCTGGGTGATGTAACAACTAATATGACTTACTATGATGATATCTATGTTTCAAAAGACAATTTAGTAGGTGAGCTAAATTCTGGCTGGAATCTAATAACGAGTCAACTAAATCTAGAAAGACTTGCTCTTGTTAATCATGGTCCAGTGGATGAGTTGTATCATCAGTTATTGTCGTTAGCAAAATCAACGAAGGTTGACTCAAAAAATGTTCTAACGACGTGTGATCCGTTCGTAACACGAAGTGTTTACCCCGTAAATAATGTCGCCACGTGATACACGCATTAACTACCGCAAGCAATTCCTTGTCGTACGTCGAATATCGGCGTTCCGCATCAGTAAGCTTACGACTGTCATAAGCAATTGGCTGTAATCCACGGCCAAAATCCTGCTGTAATACAGCGCCAATCGCTACATCAGAAGCGTCGGTATTGACGACGAATTCCCTATTGAAATCAGGTAACTTCAAAATTGGAGCAGTACTCAAGAAGCGTTTTAACATACCAAATGCTCGCTCGTGAGAGTCTCCCCACCTGAAAGGCACTGCTTGGCGTGTCAAATCCGACAGTGGTTTGGCAATCTTTGAGAAGTCCTTCACAAAGCGTCGGTAGAAACTTGCTATCCCGAGGAATGAACGCACCTCCCTTGGAGAAGTGGGTGTTGGCCATTCCTGTATTTTCTTCACCTTGTCCATGCAAACCTCCAAGCCTTGGGTACTTACCCTGTGTCCCAAGTATTCAACTTCCCGGCACATGAATGTGCACTTATGCTCCCGTGCAAAGAGATGATGTTCTCTTAATTTTCTCAGAACACGACCCACATGTTCGAGATGCTCCTGTCTCGTCTTACTATACACCAAAATATCATCTAGAAAGACAATGACAAAGTCGTCAATATACTCCCGAAGTACCGTATTCATTAAATACATGAAGCTTGCTGGAGCATTACATAATCCAAACGGCATGACCAGGAACTCATAATGTCCGTAATGAGTTCGAAAGGCAGTTTTTGCAACATCTTGGTCTGCGACCCGTAGTTGATGATACCCCTGTGTTAGATCGATCTTGGAGAAGTAAGTTGACCCAACCAATCGGTCAAAAAGATCATCCATTCGCGGTAATGGGTACCGATTTTTAACTGTGATCTTGTTCAAGGCACGGTAATCAATACACATCCGTAGCCCTCCGTCTTTCTTCCTTGCAAAAAGCACAGGCGCGCCATATGGCGAAGCGCTAGGCCGTATAAAGCCTTTCCGAAGATAACCCTCCAATTGTTTTCGCAATTCCGCCATTTCATCCGGCGATAGCCTGTAAGGAGCTTTATGCGGTGGGATAATACCCCTTTTCAATTTGTATTTCATGCACTATCTTCCTTCTTGGTGGCAACCCCACCGAAAGTTCTTGGAAAACGTCCTGGAACCCATCCAGTAGCTTCCGCATTTCAGGATCCTTCAAAGTTCTTTCCTTACTTGCCTGTACATCTCCGTGTACCGCATCCTCACCCAGAGTTGCGCACTGGTGACTAACCTCCCCGGGTTTGTCACGCACTAGTATACAGAATACTTCGCATTTTCTTTGCATACACCGTTTTAACTGTCGACCTGAAATCTCCTCGATTTCGATCGCTTCTTTCCGTTTGTGATTTGTTTCTGACTCGCTTCCCGATGGCTCGATGGATCCCCCCATTGGCTTTGCTGTCCCTCGAGTCAGATCATTTTCGGTCACATCCCCGACAGCCCGTACTGTACTTACCGTTTTCTGGGAATTATACACCCGCGTCAATGGATGTAACGAAACTCGTGGTTTATATTCGTTAGAAAAGAGCAATATCTTCGATCCATCAGCCTTCTGAATCGTCATCGTACCTTCCGCCCAATCTATTTGCGGATTTACTTCCTTTAGCCAGGTTTGTCCCAGTATTATCTCGTATTTGGATTGTAAGTCCATCACCTTGAATGCACATTTGCACTCGTAATAGTTCTCCGAAAAACGCATCCCAATCACGATCGTTTTGTATACTTCGCCGTATACTTGTCGCTCAGACCCATCGGCAAGTCGTACATTAACATCGCGCTTGCGCAGTTCACCTCGCTTGATCATCCTCCGAGTCATGAAATTCGCTGAGGCGCCTGAGTCAACCAAGACTATTACATACCTGCTATTTACATAACCACGTAGTGTTAGTAATGATGCATTGCTTACAGTGTTTAGTACATTCACGGTCTCCAACATACTAGTTTTAGTCTGACCGGTCGACCCCTGGTTCCCGACCAGTCCCACTAGTTTTCCGACTCTAGCGGTGCCTTCTCCGCCTTGTCAACTGAGTCAAGGTCCAAATCTAAGTCAAGATCTGGCAAATCCGACACGTCACCCAGCGTGTCACCAGTCAAGCCCGACACATCACCCAGTGTGTCCGTGTCACCCCAATTAGTCGTTCCTTCCGTAAGACTCTTGAAGATCATATCCATCTCCAGGTCCTCTGGTGTGTCCCTGGTCGCCAGCTGTGTTGTACTCCCGGTTTCCGTTCTCGGCGTAGAACTGCCCATAGCCCCGTCCGTCAAGTCTAGTCCATGCAGTTGTGCGTCTGAAGGTCGGTTCGGACACTTTGCCACAGGATGACCTAACCGATGACATAGGAAGCACTTTATCTTTGGGTTATACCCACCGCTTGGTGGTGCCCCCTGCCTTGGAAACTGCCCCCGCTTCCGAAGACGTCCGTTCCCCCGAACGTGGATATAGTCCAGTTCCATTGGTGTCGGTCCTACGGCGTTCGTCACACCTGGCGTCGTCCCGTTTCCGAACATTGGTCGAAACTTCTTCCGTTTGACCGTGGACGGTCGTGCCCCGAGTGGTTTGTTCCACTCCCGCCTTGCTGTCACAATCACTTCTGCAGTATACATGCAGGCATCCAAATTTTCAGGCCTCTTGGACATTATCTCAGCACGCATTTGCGGGTCTAGCTGCCTACAGAAGGCAAAAATTTGCTCCTCTGCTGTCATATTACTGACCTGCAAGACTTTGTTGCGAAAGAACCTACAGTATTCCGCCATGTCTCGAAATGCCCGCACTGAAGCTGTATATAACTCTTCACGTGCACGCGTATGGGCCGAGATAAATTTGAACTGGCCAGCTAGAGCTGTTCGAAACGCTTCCCAGTCATGGCAAACTGGAGCATTACCGTTCTGTTCCCATTGCGTTCGCCACCAGCTCGCTGCCAAACCTGACAATAGTGCTGCGGCGTACAATACCTGCCTGTCCGCCGGTACACTTGTCGTGACAAAGAACTGATTCACTCGGAACAGCCAGTCATCCACATCAACTCGGGCGTCACTTGAGAACGAAGGTGGCCTTGGTGGTTTTATCCGTGGTCGGTCTGCCTCCCCGTCACGTACGACTCTTACAGCACGTTCCGCGACTCCTGCAGCCTCCCTTTCGCCAGCACCCCCGGCGTTTCTCGCCTCTTGTGCTGCGAGTCTCTCATTCAACAACTGTATCACTTGCGCTTGTTCAAGCATGCGCTGGTTCAGAATATCGTCCGCTTGTCTGCGTACGTCCAGCTCTTGTCTCAATGCTTGTATTTCTTCCTCCATTTTGGATTATCTGTGCGTCGCAAGTTGACACTTTCGGCTGCTGTGAGTCTTAACTGGATTTTTCTTCCCTCCTTCCGTGTCACTAACACCTTAATTTGTGTGTTGTGCACAAGTTTCTCGAGTGAGCGCAATGGCAAGATGGCCCCCATTTACGTCTGCCACTCCCGCACCCTTGTAGACACTTGCTTGTAAGCAATTTCGTGCCCCGGTTGTTTCCCTGCGCGATTTCTGCCCTTTCCCAGTGTTACCCAAACACCGCCTTGGCAATCGCGTGCGTACGGGTTTTTCCCAACAGTACGTTGACTGTCTCCTTCCCGTTACAACCGTTGTGGTCCGTCGTAACTGTCCCTGACACTCCCAGTGTCCCTGACTCGTTCCGACCCCACAATTCCCTTTAGCTTGCGCTTTCGGATCACTCGGTAACGAACACGCTCCGTTTTTCCCTTTGTCGCAAAGGTCCTTGCGCAATTCGTTTCACTGAACTTCCCGTCTGCGTTTTGCAGTTCCCGTTCAGCGTTTTGTGAAAGCTGCTCTGGAGTGCTTCCCCGAGTCACTCTCTCCCCAGCTTCACCCGTCTTCGCCGACTGACGGTTACCGGTATACCGCCGTCCCCCGGCTCTCTGGCGCACCTGACGAATCCCCGTTCGTCCCCACGCACAGTTTATCTTACAGCTGCAAGAGATTCTCTCAGCGCCCGTTGCTGCAATTTTCCACAGCACGAATTAGACAGCCAAGAACAAAACGAGTTCGGCAAACAGCATACACTGCAGGGTTTGTTGCGTCCAACAAACTGGCTGCAAAACTTCGGCTCCGAAACCAGTTGACAGGGTTAAAACCTGTCCCAGGGCGTATGCCGTCTTACCGCTTCGCTCGTTACCTCTTGCGCGGTTATACCCCACCTCGGTTGCGTGGGTCGGTGGTGCACAACAAGACTGCAAAATAGCACTGTATTACAAGAGAGCAACTGAAGACCGTTCGAGGGTTCTGGGAGTTATCCCTCTCACCATCGTACACCGTATTTATACTCCTAATTCCGATTAGATCCGGTCACCGTGTTCCGGATATCCTTTCCACGACCAATCATAGTGTTCATCTAACATTTGTCCCAGTTCCTGTCCCATTTACAGCTCCCAACGGCCAGCCCATTATGTCTAGTACTTAGAAATGCGACCATCCCCTGTCGCCCCCATTCCTCACGTGACAAATACCTCCCCCTTAATAAGAGTCGTCCCGACGTACCCAAGCTGATGATTCCCGTAATTCCTGTTCCTTTCTGTCGCCCATTTCCCGGTTGTTTTTCCCGGTCCAGTCTGGTCCGTTCGTTGAATCGACACGTCATCCCGCAAGGATATCTGCCCACGCGGCTAGGTTTTCTGTGCTTCTTCGGAAGTGCTGGCAGCGGCTATGGCGTGGAAGACGAGCGGCGAGACTTTGCAGGCGGCTGGATAGCTGGCGCGGTGTCGTTGATGTCGCTCTTAAGGTGAGTAGGTAACGTAGTCCACGCGGTTTAGACAGTTGTCCTCCGCCGTGGTCCTCGTGAGCTGGTCCATGACTCGTCTGGCTCGTAGTGGGTTTCCTCAAGCTGTGGCTGCTCGCACATTGGTGATTCACCGTGTAGAGGCGTTCCATCGTGGTCGTTTTTGTACCTGTAACTTTGCGATGGTCGTTTCACGTTCGACTCGATCCCCCGTGAGTCGTCCCATGGTGGTGCTGTGTGAGAGTGATATGAGCTGTTCCTGAAGTGCTCATTCCCTTGCTCGGTCTTTTCCGCGTTGTTGCGCCCAAAAGGCTCGTTTCAGCCTATCACATTGTAGATTTCTCTCAGGTTCCCACGTTGCTTCATGCAATGGGTAACCTGCCCATTTGACCAGATATTCGCGAATCGTCCCTCGACCGCGTTTGACCTGTCTGGTTTTTAGCAATGCTTCCACTTTGAACTCAGTCCCCTAACTATTTACAACTCGTGTTTCACCTTCATCTTCGCGTCTCACACGTTGTGCCGTTCTCTAGGGTTTCAACCTATCAACATGGAAGACAGGATGCAGTCAAAGGTGGCGCGGCAATCGCAAACGGTACGCCACAGTCGACACCCTTTCCAGTACCTCGTAAGGTCCAACATATTTCGCCCTTAGTTCCCTGTTTTCGACCTATTCAGGTAATGTGAGCATCACCTGCCTCCTCGTCCCTACACTGAGAAGTACTTTGTCTCCTGGTTCGAACACAACCTCCTGCTTGTTCCTGTCATATGCCTCCTTCATGCGTTTTTGGGCATAGTCGATGGCCTGGCTTGCGCTTTGAAAATCATCTGCTAATCGCTGTGTCCATTCCCGCACTGTTTCCTTTCCTTCATAGCTTACTTCAGACAGTAAGTCCGCCAGAGCATGGGGATGATATCCCTGCTGCAAATAGAAAGGAGTGTAGCCTGTCGACGCGTTCACAGTATTATTTATTGTGAACTCTACTGTCGCAAGCTGGCGATCCCAATGCCGACCTTCAAAGTCGGTATACAGTCGTAGAGTGGTCTCCACCACATCGTTTGCTTTTTCAGACTGACCATCAGTCTGTGGTGGAAGGCCGAACTCATGCGCAATTTCGTCCCCAGGAGTTTCATCAGCTCCTGCCAGAAAGTGCTTATGAAGCGACCATCTCTATCAGAGACTATGCTGGTCGGTACTCCATGTAACCTCCATATTTCACGCATGAAGTGAGTTGCCACTTCTGGTGCGCCGTCCGTCGCACGCATTGCGACCAAGTGAACCATTTTCGTAGCCCTATCGACAACAGTCATAACCGTGTCGTACCCGTTTTCCGTGGTTGGCAGACCTACGATAAAGTCTACCGATATATCTTTCCACTTCCGTCTTGGATATTCAAGTGGATGCAGCATCCCCGCGCTCCTTCGTGTATCGACTTTACCGCGTTGGCATACCGGGCAGCTAAAGACGTAGTCCCGTACGTCCATACCCATGCCTCGCCACCAACAAGAGCGTGAGCAGAGCTCGTAGGTCTTCTGAAAACCACGATGTCCTGCTTCGGCAGAGTCGTGATACGCATGGAGAATGCGCATACGAGTCGGTCCCGAAGGGACATACAATTTCCAATCCTGGGTGTTGCTCGCTCCCCGAGGGCAACTATATAACAACCCATTTCGATTGCAGTAACATCGTGCCCCGACGTCAAGCTCCCCGTCTTGAACTGCAAGTCGCGTT
The DNA here is from genome assembly GCA_036873525.1 of Chalinula nematifera. NCBI lineage: Eukaryota > Metazoa > Porifera > Demospongiae > Haplosclerida > Chalinidae > Chalinula > Chalinula nematifera. The sequence continues at coordinate 301 of JAYJLX010007677.1, read as the reverse complement.
CGCACCCCTTGGGCGAAACCATCATTGGCGTATCCCCGGATGAGAGCCATCCGTCCCAATACCATATCTTGTGTGCACCATAGCGCACTCAAAGCCAGTTGTTCAGATGTGCAAAGCTATCGCACTGCGTCCCTCGTGCTACCTAACTCGGTCTTCCATGAGAGTGCATCTGCCACCCTGTTGTGCCACCCTAGCACATGTTTGATCGTCATATCGAACGATTGTAACTCTTTGAGCCAGCGCCCCTGACGTGCACTGAAATAAGGTTGGCTCAAGAAATGATTTAGCGATGCGTGATTCG
>JAYJLX010007566.1:0-18250 GCA_036873525.1 Chalinula nematifera | reverse complement strand
GTAAGCCATGACTAGCTGCACAGCACTCTTTCTCTATTGCTCCACACTGCTCACCATCCCATAGAGGATCAGCTGTATGAATAGTAGCATAGTCCCAGGTCCCAGAGCACCCTGACTCACAGAAGAAATCATTACCCATAAATGATTGTGGATACCATGGACTTTCGGAAGTACACGGGCAAGCATTCCAACCACCATGGACAACAGCATTCTCCTGTATTCCTGATACAAGTGTCCATATATGTTCACGTGGTTCACTCCCTCTTGTTATGCTAATACCATCAACATAAGCATGATTGATATCCTGTCTATTGCCATGTAGAGCATCTATTGATCCTTTCTGATATCCAATAACTCTACCACACACTTGAGTGTAGCTGATATCATTGGAAGGAAACATGGCCGATTCACAATCTCCAACTTGTCTAGATCTACCGCAAGCTCTTACACCATTTTCTTCATATAGTTTAAAACCTGTAGGACAGTTTTCACTGGGATCGGACATATTAAGGTAAGCCATTTTCATCCATCTTCCTTCATTACCGCACAGGGTCTCCATGCTGCAATACACTTTAATGTTCTTTGCACTTACCACTAGATCGTAATACCCTGAAGGACTGTTTGGCATGGCTTCTTTGATTTCTTGACATGAACTGTATCCATTAGAGCAACCAGAGCACCCAGAGCACCTAGCTCTTGGTTGGCTACCACCTAAATTCCCTATCTTGTTATCAATCATCTTGTCCAGTTTATCTTCTGTTATACAAGCACACTGGGACCTTTCCCGGACAAACCTTTGTATATCTAGTAATAAGAATAATAAAACTGAGTTCAAATATTTGTTATTAATAATATTTCATGTCATGCATGTACCTCCCAGCAACGTTAATGTTTTGACTCCAAACGTCTACCGAAGCCAACATGGTAAGGGCAAGTACAGCAGTGAACCAGCTACTCTTCATTTCTTTGATGGTTTGACTTGGATTTTGTTTCTGCTTTTCCTTGTCACCATGCAGGCATTTATATAGCATGAGCACATCACACTACATGAGATGACTGAATATACTATTTACTTTGTATAACTTAAAGCCATTTTCAGATTCATTTAACATTTCCTAGCTCATGTGAGGCTATTATATGTAATTTTCGTTATTGAAAACATATTAGTTCAGGCATGGTCCTGTTCACAAATTTTTCACTAGTCCTGCCCTACAACTTAGCCATGCATGTAGTAGGTCAATGAAGGAAGGCGATTCAACAACAATAATAATTATAATTGTTTAAAATTGTTTAAAAGAAAGTATGGCTATGTTAAAGGATGTAATTGATATCATAAGATGTCAATCGGACGCACTTACCCTTTAATCATTATTTCTTTACACTTACTTAGTAAAACTTACACAACGTAATATAATTATCTAATCTATGGATCATGCCGTGCAGTGTAGAAGAACTAATAGTACATGCAAATCTCCTCTGAATTAATCCATACAATAGTTTCCCAATTATATCAATATAATCACTTCGAGCTTCATTTTCACACGCATAAAATGTACTTCCAGTTACAAAAACCATGTTGTGGTTTTATATTATGCACTATTGTATATGAATTTCTTCATACAATATAACATTAAGCGGTTTTATTATTTAATTTAATATGTTACAAAAATAAACAATAATGGTTCTCAGCATTCACGTTCATGCATGCTCACAAAATAAACAACTTTGTTAGCTATGCATGTATAAGTATTATAATCCCAAGCGTGAACACAGGTTGTCCAGTAAAGCCTTTACATTTGACGTATAATGTCAGCAAAAAATGCAACGCTATACACAAGAATGAAATATATTCAGCTGTATATACGTGTGAGTTCGTGCATGTATATAATTTTAGAAATAATTATTTGCACGTTGTGTATATAGCCTTCAGTGCTTTATTGTTATTCTGAGCGGCGGCAAAGCCACATAGCGAGGGATACATTAGTGAGTTTGTGTGTTAGTTAGTTACTGTTCAGATTAATAGTGGGTCAGTGTTATAGTTACAGAAAGTTTTACTCTAGATGCATGGCTAGTGCAGAAAGGTCCAGAGGTTTGTGCTTCAAATTGGCTCCGATGCAGTTAGCCAGTGAGGTCTTCTATACTGCTGTTTTTGTCTTGTTTTTCTCCATCTTTTTGATTTTGAGATAACTGACTGAGTTACAAAATGTCCTTTTGGGCATTTGAGTCAATACCATGCATGCAGCAAGTGATAGTTCGATTAAGGAAAGCTTTAAGATAAAATTCAATGATAATAATTTTGCTTGATGCATCCCGGCATAATATCTCAAAACTTTTTTTTTAGGTGTCTGGATTTGAGCTTGTCAAAATGGCTGTGATCCGCTCAACATGTTTGGCTTTTAAATTAACCTAAATTGATTACTTTCATGGGGAGTCATGTGGCACACACTATATTGATCCAGGATATAGAATTACAAGTACATGTACCGTATTTTCCCAAGTAAAGGCCGGGTTTGAATAAAGGCCTGGTCTCGTTTTGAAGCCAGATGTGGCTGCCTGGTTTATTAATTAAGACTGGGTCACGCCTATACCATAATAAACACGTGAATCGGTGATCTTACTGATGCTGTCAAGGATCTCATGTCTACAGGAAACTGTCTTCTTCACTTAATCCACCAGAAGCAACGACTATTAGCTTTGTATGGCAGATTAAGGATGAAAAAATAGTAGCATGTATGTGCAGTAGATCGCTCATCATTTTGGTCTCGTACGTATAAAGGCCCATCTCGTTTAGAGACCGGGTCTGAGAGTGCCTTTAAGAAATAGAGGCCCCGACTTCTATTTGGGAAAATACAGTACATGTACTTGTACATGTATGTACTCACTTTAAATACAATGACTCATCCAGGAGGGAAGTACATTGGTGAGTAAGACCTCCTGGGAGTTACCTTTCTCTGACAGCAATTGGCACATCTTGGACCCGCCCAAGGGGATGTGGCTGTAGTACTGTGATACATGACTCCCTAGTCCATTAATAAACTCCACGAATTGTTTAAACTCAGGTATAGGAGGATCCTTTGCTACTATAAACCCTTCGAAATGTATCTCCTATATAGAGTGGATTGGTTATAGCAGTAATGTAATACAGTATGGTATATATAGATGGTATATACATTATCAAAGATTCTTTAACCATCTTTGTGTTGATACATCTACAGTGCATCTGAAGCATTTGTTGCATAAAAGTCATTTTTTTGATTAAACTATTATAATGAGTAGTTAAAAGCCATCATCTAACTACTCAAGCCGTTCCCCTCTCCATAGTACAATTAACCTGACAATTATTATTGTACAATTACAATAAATAAACAAGATTAAACTACAGTGTAAACAGGTAATTGTGAAATATACACTTGTTTTTTAGAAGCCTCATTTAATTAGACGCCTCAGCTCCGCCTTCACTTCCAGTAGTTTATCCATTACTTATACCATGTATTGAGTGGGTGTATAGTGCTACAAATATGGTAATACCATGCACATATGCCAGTAAACTACAATGTAATATACCCCCACTTTTCCCCATGTTTAAGAGTATACTCTTAAACATGGGGAAAAGCCGGGCTATATAACATTGTAGTTTACTGGTAAAAGCGCTACCATGCAGCAGGGCTGTATGCATACCACAGTTCATGGTTTCTTTAAATTCTCTTTGAAGAGACTGAAGACTGAACTGGTAAGGGGAGGGGGCCCCATGCAGGGGAAAAAAAAGGTCTTACGCAAAGTGATGCATTATAATGTATACAACACTTTCTGTGTTATAGATCATGGCAGATATGATTACTCATGCACTCCCAATTGCAACTTCTGAGCTATAGGAAGCTGCTTGAACACGCCATAAATCGGTCCCCTTTAACCAGTACTATAAGCAACAAAGCAAACGTATTGCATAGCTTTAGTTTTTGACAGGAAAGTAGCAATATGTTTATCATTAAGCAACAAGTGCACTAAAAGAATACGCCCACTCAATCACTATAGCATACTGAAATTTGTAGTGATATAACACGCATGTCTACATGCATGCCTGTATAAGTAGAACAGTGATATTAGAAAACTCTGCTTCTTTGTGTGAGCTATCAGACATGCAGCTACTGGTTACATACACGCACACATGCATGATGTACATTAGTATATTCACAAATGAAGCTCAAAAAACAATGCTTATTCCTATGCTTATTGCTTAGATAGCTTAGCAACTGATATTCCTCACACACTCTAGACCAATGTAAATTTATACTGCAACAGCCGTCCCACATGCATAAATAGTTCTCTCACTGCCAATTTAACACACTCATAGCTTTATGACATTATATATAGCTCCAATCTCATTTAATAACAGACGTAAAAAAATTAATATAATTGTATGTTCCTCCATGATACTGACTGCATTACCTCATACAGTGTACTCTCCTCATAATCAGCATATGCAACTTGTAACTAATGGGCAGGGCTTTAATTATACCTGATTATTAACTATTAGATCAACTACACATATAATGAATGAATATAATGTGTGAAAAAAACTGCACTGAAAACTTAAACTAAAGTAACAACTATGATATACGACCAACATGCATGATACTAACTTTAAGTCACTGCTGACACTATACTTCTATTAGACATGATATATAATCAATAATGTATTGCAGACGAGTAGCTAATTACGTGCTAATAATTTAATTATTGCATGTTTAATTATAGTATTTATCACAAAATAGGATCTATAATCTTATCGAAATTATAGTATATAGCTTTTTCCTCCATGTAGTTTCCAAAGAAGGCATATATCTTAATTCAATCTTGGCTTTCTTCCAAAAGTAGCTCCCTCTCGTACTGTTCTTCAATCATTCCCTGGAAATTAACCACTTCGTCTCTTTTACGATATCGATAGTGTTTACAGACAGTCATATAGAAAATGAGTGATATGAAAATTAACACTCCTTTCCCACTAGTAAACAACATCAACCAATATACACCCTTATTAGCAATGGTGAGATTATACACAAGATCAGGAATCAAATACTTTATTGAAGACATGGCATACCATAAACCAATGAATAATCCCTTCATAGTATGGGGAGCTTGAGCACAGATAAACTCAAGTACTGTCATAAAGACAAGAAGGGAAGAAATACCACTCAACAATTGTGGTAATAGAAGGAGATAAAATATATACGAATCCGTAACCAATCCTGGACAAGGAATGCCACATGAACCATTAGTAATGTTGAGGAAATGGGTATTACCTAACAAGCAAACAGCTGTTGCTGAGACTGTATATGTGAACGATCTGGATAGTTCAGTACCACACTGTATGCTCCGTTGGTTTGTTGGATAGATTAGGAAATAAGCAAATAAAGGATATAGTAACTGCTGAACTAAACACAGAAATAGACCGATTCCCATTCGTGTCAAAAGGTTTGGTTGATATCGAAAACGAAACTTTCTGGATATAAAATGAATCAAAGGAATAGCAATTAAAACAATAAGGTGAGTAATGTGGTCAAAGTTTAGAAACATCATCAGAAAAGCTTCAATACTGGGACACCCTCTGTTGTATATGACTACTGATGCTATTCCTTCTGCCTCATCCTTTAGGAAGAACCCAAACAAAGACAACAGTAACAATAATAGTCTGAAAAATGTCTTCATGTTTTCCACTTCCTCGTAAGTGAATGGTCCTCCATATTTCTGTTTACCCAGATCAATCCTTGATGGTAGTGTGTTCTCCCAGTATGTCAGGGCACTACGTCTCTCTGGTTGCTTGTGTCTGTAGGTATACTGTAGGACTTTAAATATATCACAAAATGGGTTGAAATGAGTTTGGTGAGTTGTTAGTTTATTAGAGTACTTGAAATAGAATATCAATCCAGCAAGAGTACATACAGTTTGAAGTACTGCAGGGAAAAGAAATATCCAGCCCAACTCCTGCTCTGATTCTACTGTATTTTGATTTTCTGTATACATGTAACTGAGTTGACATTTTGAAAAAACAAAGTAAACTAACATGACAGTATAATACAGTATCACTGGACCAACATGTATACTCCAGTAGTACAAACGAATGAAAGTAATCAATTGTTGAGAAGATGCTTCGAGCAGTTGCTGTAGTCCGAACTGAATGGCGTTTGCTTTGTATAAACCACAAACTATAATAGCAACTACCAAAATAATGGCTGAAATAATGACCTCTAAATATGCATCATTATTTACAATCCTTAGAATTGAGCAAATGGTTCCCATCAATGAGCTAATAAGTGTCAGTATCATTGACAGCCTTATCATGTTGTGTCTGGAAGTACAGACATCAGCAATCCAACCAAATAAAGGATAAAACAATAATGCTGTACCCATTGCCATGCTCCAGCTTATTATTGTAGTCTGTGTAGTACTATTCTTCATCCACTCAATTATTGAAACCACAGATAAGTGCATGATAAGACAGGTGATCAGCACAATGATGGCTCCACTCACTTCAAGCTTCATTTTCTAATGCATGAATGGAGTTGCTCAACCTTGTGCTATATTGTATGAATTTTTTCATACAATACAGCATTAAGTTTTCGTCATATATTTCAATAGCAATAGGTTTTATAGTATTGAACTAAACTTACTAGTACCGTCTGATTAAACTATAAAAGTGCAATGCTTAAATATATTAGAACTCCCAAAAATAATAATTACTTAATAACTTAGGTATGTCTAACTACATTGCTTTGGTTGATACACGAAAATTAGAATTACAGTACACATGTGCATGATATATACGTACTCACTCAAATACAATGACTGATCTGGGAGGTGGGAAGTTGGTAAATGAAGTCTTCTGGGAGTTGGCATTCTCTGCCAGCAATTAGCACATCTTGGACCTGCCCATGGGGATGTGGATGCAGTACTGTGACACATGGCTTTCCAGTCCATTGATAAACTCCATGGTTGGATTGTTTAACCATAGGTAAGGGAGGATCCTTTGCTACAGATACACCCTTCAAAATGTATCTCCTTGAAAAGGATTAGTCACAGCTGTATAATGTAATGCAGTGCGGTATATACAGATTATACAGTCAGTACTGTGACGTTATCGAAATGCTCAAATCAATACCATAAGTAAATATTTGTTGCGTTTTGGGGAAAAAAAACTCATTATTCAATAATTAAAAAATGGATTTTGTGCACATGTATAAGAAGTCTCAATTATATGTACACATACAGATAATAAGAGCAATAATATAAGGATAGGAACTGTACTTTGTGATCATTTATACATGCTACAGTACAATCTCCAATATGGTAACTCCAAGAAAAACATAGTTAATAAACCTCTGAACGAAGGACACTTATTAGTGTCCCAAATAAACTTGTCTAATACATTTTGACCTTTGAGAAGAGGACAACCTCCCTATAAAGGACAAAGAACTTAAATTTACATAGGGTCCCAAAGTGTCCTTTATTTAGAGGTTCCACTGTATTAGCTACATCCATATACAGACGTTACAGTAGTCAATACTCCATTCACAAATGAAGCTCAGTAAAATTTATTGTATATTTCTAAAGTTTAATTTGTTTGCATTAAGTATTCATTGACATTTATTATGCAATAACATATTGATAGATATATATTGTATGGAAGTGCAAGGGCGGTGAATGGATGTAATTCAGTAATCCATTATTTTAGAAGAATATTTAATGAGCACATCCTCAGCAACTGAACATGTAATAACACCGTGACACTTTTATGTCATGTACATGCACATATCCAAACTTCAAACTTCATGCAATACCATATTCATTAGTTCACTAATTTTTTTTTTTTTGCAAAGTTTTTACTTATTTTTTATAAGCAGGACAAAAAAATAATGGCTTTTGTTAAGCTGACCCTACACAGCCAGTGTTACCTTAGCTACCACAGCCAACTAGTATAAATCACATTTCCCTACTTACCCCATGCACCCCTCAATGAACTTTTAATAAATTTGCTTGCAATAATCGATTGATGCATAGAACAATGCCTTTGAACTCCTCATGATAATCAGCATTCCAATTAACTTGTCAGGTTGGTGCATGGGGAGGGCATAATTTATATCATTTAACCATTATACCAATACTGAATTGCATTGTGTGAACTGCAACAGCTAAAAATAGCAAAATAATAATTATCACCAACTTAAAACTAACTTAGGATAGTAACTAACATTGTTAATACAATATGTACATTTCCCTCCACATTAAGATTGCAAAAAAAATATCTTCATTTTATCTTGGCTTCCCTCCAAAAATATAGCTCCCTCTCATACTGTTCTTCAATCATTCCCTAGAAATTAACCACTTCACTTAACCACTTCATCTCTTCCACCATATCGATAATGTTTACAGAGAGTCATATAGAAAATATAGAAAATGAGGAATATGAAAATTAACACTTCTTTCCCACTAGTAAACACCGTCAACTGATATACCCTTATTGGCAGTGGTGAGATAATACGCAAGAATAGAAACCAAATACTTTATACCATAAACCACAATGAATAATCCCTTCATATAGTATGAGGAGCTTGAGCACAGATAAACTCAAGCACTGTCATGAAAACAAAAAGGGAAGAAATACCACTTAACGACTGTGGTAATAAAAGGAGATCAAATATATACGAATCAGTAACCAATCCTAGACAAGGGATGTTACATGAGCCATTAGTAACATTGAGGAAACGAGCATTACCATATAAGCAAACATGTGCAGTTATTGCTGAAACATATCCTGTGCTAACAATTGAATTAATTCATAACCGTGTTGTATGTTGTGCATGGTGGTTAGTTGGATGCGTTAGGAAATAAGCTAATAAAGGATACAGTAACTGCTGAACTAAACACAGAAATAGACCAATTCCTATTTGAGTTAAAAGGTTTGGTTGAAAATGAAAACGGAACTTTCTAGACACAAAATAAATCAAACGAACAGTAACACTACAATAAGGTGAGTAACATGGTCGAAGTTATAGGAAATAAGCAGGAAAACTCCAATACTAGGATACCCTCTGTTGTTTATGATTACTGATGCTATTCCTTCATTCTCATCCTTTATATACTGCTGAACCCAAACAAAGATAACAGCCGGTAACTATTATAGCAGTCCCTCCAAGTGGATCATTGAGGATTCAGTATTATTTTGTAGGTTTTTAGATATTTTACCAAACTTTTCAATACTTTTAGCCAATTTTTGCTAATTTTCATTGAAATATGCATTGTTTCCGCCGGACCAAAAATCAGTATTTTTGCCTCATTTGTCAGTATATTTACAGTCAAATTTCAGTATAAAATACTGACAAATCAGTATACTTGGAGGCATGCCTGTTGTAGTCTGAAAAATGTCTTCATGTCTTCTCTCCATTAGTGAATGGACCTCTATATTTCTGTTTACCCATATCAATCCTGGATAGTGTGTTCTCCCAGTATGTCAGGGCACTACGTCTTGCTGTTTGCTTGTGTTTGTAGGTATACTGTAGGACTTTAAATATACATCACGAAAAGGGTTGAAATGAGTTTGGTGAATTATTAGTCTATTAGAGTACTTGAAATAGAATATCAATCCAGCAAGAGTATACATACAGTTTGAATAAATATAGGGAAAAGAAATATCCAGACTAGGTTGTGTACTGATTCTATTGTATTTTGATTTTCTGTATGCATGTAACTGAATTGACATTTCGAAAGAACAAAGGTAACTACTACAACGATATAATCAAAGATCTCTGGACCAACATGTATACTCCAGTAGTACAGACGAATGAATACGATCAACTGCATGTTGTTGCTGTAGTCCAAACAGAATGGCATTTGCTTTACACAAACCATAAACTATTATTCCAACACTAAAATAGTGGCTGAAATAATGATCTCTAATGTCATTGTACCATTTGTTGTAATCTTTATAACAGTATACAAACAATTCCCATCAATGAGCAAATAAGTGTTAGTATATCATTGACAGCCATATGTTGTGTCTGGGAGTATAGACATCAGCAATCCAACCAAATAAAGGATAAAACAATAATGCTGAGCCCATTGCTGTGCTCAGTCCAGCTTATTATTGAAGGCTCTGAATTAATATTCTTCTTCGAATCCATTATTGAAACCACAGATAAGTGCATGACTTAACAGGTGATTAGCACAATGACAGCTTCACTCGGTTCAAGCTTTATTGTCACTTGCAAGAAATATATTTGCACCTACACAAAACCATTGTTGTGGTTTTATATTTGTACTATGAATTTTTTTCCTATGACTGCATTGAGTATAATTGCAAAATAATTACAATAATTGTTTAAATACACAAGTGCAACTCTGCAGCGCAATTTATGCTCACAAATAAACGACCTTATTAACTTAAAACAGTTATTATAGCATTATCCTGATTGTGGGTGCAGCAGCGACAGATACATTTGTTGTCTGGTTAGTTATTCTGAAACCATGTATATATATGGACCCACCCAAAGCAAGGGGATGCGGGTGCGGTACTACGTGCATATGACTTTCCAGTCCGGTTAAATGCCACAGATTGTCATTTATAAACTCATCAGGCACGGAAGGATCCTTTACCATTGTAAATCCTTCAAAAGGTACGTACATGTATACCTCCTAAAGAGTGGGTTGGCAGCATAGCAGTAATGTAATACAGTATACCGTATAGTTGTACAGATTATTCATAGTGTCGAGATGCTCAAACCAATTTTGTACTACATCTATACAGTGCATCTGCCAGCATTTATTGCATTTGGAAAAGAAACTCATTCTTTCAATTAAAAAAGTGAAGTGTTATATGAATACTGTATAGCTGAAGCTAGATAGTTAGAAGCCATCATCTAACTACACAACCACTCCCAACAGGCTATTGTGAGTATACACTTATTCACTATAGAAGCCTCAGTAATTTCATGAGCCTCGACTCTGCCTTGGCTCTGCCTTGGCTTCCAATAAAATAACAATTTTGAGTAGGTCTATATTCAATAACCTAATTGTTTACTAATACATACACTTCGAAGTACTAGAGCCTAAAAAAAACAAATAGGAGGAGAGATAACAGACACTTATAATTCAGCTGAGAATGTGTTTCCTGGCAGTCATTGACCTAGGCTTCAGCCTTATTTATATTTAATAACCTATCTGTACACATTATAGTTTATACATTAAACCTTGGCTTCTAATAAAATAACATGAGCTTTTTTGTATAACCTATACATTATCTATTACTTAAACTATGTACCGTGAGGTGTGATTCACACTTATATTTTTACCCTCTCCCTTCCCATCCCTCAGTGAACCTAGGCTGAGAATGTGTTTCCTGGCAGTCATTGACCTAGGCTTCAGCCTCATGTATATTTAATAACCTATTTGAACACATTATAGTTTATACATTAAACCATTTATCTTATAATATTCATGAGCAAAACAATCCCACTGAACTCCTCATATTATAGTATTGTCACTAACTTGTCAGATTCGTGGGCGAAGCTAATCAATATACTTCATTTAACTATAATTAAATCAATACCAAATTGCATTGTGTAAAACCTCAGCAACTGAAAATAACAAATGATAATGACCGACTTAAACCTTATACTTATAAAATCACTGAAATATGCTCTCATGATACAAACAATAATGTATATGTATGCATACACAGTAGTAGCTAACATTACATTTATAGTCTTGACATGGGGCTAAAATTCCCTCCACATTAAGATTCCAAAGAAGGTATCTTGATTGGATCTTGGCTCTCTTTCAAAAGCAGTTCTCTCTCGTACTGATCTTCAATCATTCCTTCGTCTCTTTCACGATATCGATAATGTTTACAGACAGTCATATAGAAAATGAGTGATATGAAAATTAACACTCCTTTTCCACAAGTAAACAACATCAACCGATATATACCCTTATTAGCAATGGTGAGATCATACACAAGATCAGGAATCAAATATTTTATTGAAGACATGGCATACCATAAACCAATGAATAATCCTTTCATAGTATGGGGGAGCTTGAGCACAGATAAACTCAAGTACTGTCATGAAGACAAGAAGGGAAGAAATACCACTCAACAATTGTGGTAATAGAAGGAGATAAAATATATACGAATCCGTAACCAATCCTGGACAAGGAATACCACATGAACCATTAGTAGTGTTGAGGAAGTGGGTACTAGCAGCATATAAGCAAACCCTAGTTGCTGAGAACATCTCCTTTGATAACGATCTGGTTAGTTCATAACCACACTGTATGTTCTGTTGATTTGTTGGATGGGTTAGGAAATAAGCTAATAAAGGATACAGTAACTGCTGAACTAAGCACAAAAATAGACCAAATCCAATTCGAGTCAAAAGGTTTGGCTGATAACGAAAACGAAACTTTCTTGATACTAAATAAATCACAGGAACAGCAATTAAAACAATAAGGTGAGTAACGTGGTCAAAGTTACCAATGGCTAACAATAGCACTCCATTATTGGGACACCCTTTGTTGTGTATGCTTACTGATGCTATTCCTTCTGCCTCATCCTTTAGGAAGAACCCAAACAAAGACAACAGTAACAATAATAGTCTGAAAAATGTCTTCATGTCTTCTACTTCTTCATTAGTGAATGGTCCTCCATATTTCTGTTTACCCAGATCAATCCTGGATGGTAGTGTGTTCTCCCAGTATGTCAGGGCACTACGTCTCTCTGGTTGCTTGTGTCTGTAGGTATACTGTAGGACTTTAAATATATCATGAAACGGGTTGAAATGAGTTTGGTGAGTTATTAGTTTATCAGAGAACTTGAAATAGAATATCAATCCAGCAAGAGTACACACGGTTTGGAGTATTGTAGGAAAGAGAAATGTCCAGGCTAGCACATGAGTCATTTCCTTATCATGTGTACTTTCTATATAAGTAAGTTTACATTTTGAAAAAACAAAGTAAACTAATGTGACGATATAGTACATTATCACCGGACCCACATGTATACTCCAGTAATATAGTCGAATGAAAGTAGTCAATTGTTGAGAAGATGCTTCGAGCAGTTGCTGTAGTCCGAACTGAATGGCATTTGCTTTATATAAACCACAAACTACAATAGCAACTACCAAAATAATTGCTGAAATAATGATCTCTAATAACATTGTACCGTTAGTTACAATCCTTACAATAATGCAAAAAGTTGCCATCAACGAGCTAAAAAGAGTCAATATCATTGACAGCCTTATCATGTTGTGTCTGGAAGTACAGACGTCAGCAATCCAACCAAATAAAGGATAAAACAATAATGCTGTACCCATTGCCATGCTCCAGCTTATTATTGTAGCCTGTGTAGTAATATTCTTCATCCACTCAATTATTGCAACCACTGATAAGTGCATGACAAGACAGGTGATCAGAATGATTACAGCTCCACTCAATTCAAATTTCATTTTGCAACCACAAAATATGGAAATGTACTATAGAGTCATGCTTAAGAATTGGGAAAAATCGCATGTGTACGCTTTTACAGTTTACACAATAGCATTATTAAAGTTCATTGTTATAGTGCTGTACCTGGTAATCTGCATACTGTAGTTTGCTTCTATATACAATTTCACTCCTTTCAGAATTAGGTTCTTTGGTTTCTCTTTTGTTAAGCTATTATAATGTTCTTATTCAGATCCAAACACGGTGCAATGTACACAGATGCCGGCAATAATTGGGAAGTTGGTGAATGAGACTTTGGATTGGGAGTTACACACTGTTCTCTGATGGCAATCGACACATCTTGGACCCACCCAAAGGGATGTGGGTACAGTACTGTCAATATGTGACTCTCATATAGTCCACTGATAAACTCTATGGATTTTTTAAACTCTGCGGATTGTTTAAACTGAGGATCGTTTGCCACTGTAAACCCTTCAAAATGTATCATAGCAGTATGCTACAGTACCATTATACAGTACATTTTGCAGTCAGTACATTTGTCAAGATCTTGTTTGTAGATTTTACTTGTGCTACAGTACATCTGAAAGATTTTTGTTTAAAAAAAACTTATTCTTTTAATTAAAGAATGGACTAATGTACACATAGGTATACATGTAGAACTATGTGTATGTAGTGATCACATAGCATTCTTGGTAGTTCGATGCCCACTAACTACTCAAACCACTCTCCTCCTCATAGTACAATTACAATTATACAAACAAGATAAACTATACAGCAACAGTAAACAGGTTATTGTGAATATGTTCATCATTATAGAAGCCTCGATCATCATGTGGAAGTTATCTATAGAGCCTCTGCTCAGCCTTGGCTTCCAATAAATGATAACAACCTTGTGTAAATTCAATATCCTGTTTTCTTATACAATTGGCAGTCATTGGCCTCGGCTTTTAATGGCAGTAGCTTTAAAATTTAAACAAAATTTACTTTGAAAAACAGTCTTGTCAGGATATGCCTGCTATTCATATGAACTCAAAAACTCAGATATTTTTTTTTGCCTATGTGACCTCACATGTAACCACTCTATAATAACATAAAAATACGAATAGTATGACTGAGTTCCTTTGCTTTTTTTGAAGTTTAATAAAATCCTCTTGGCAGTTCTAAGTCACATACATGTCGCTGCTACATTATTTTTCAGAAGTTACGCACAGTAGAAAAAGTCCTGTAACATACTAAGGCATTATACCAATCACAGTTATAACACAGTATCATATGCATAAACAAATTGATTTTACCCCTGGCATAACAACCAGCAAAACAAATAATTACACATAGGCTTAATTGAATAGTTATTATGCCAAACCATGCATGCAGTACCTGATGACAATTAGCACCACTGTATCCTGTACCAGGTATACTGATCAGGAGTAGTATCCAGTGTACACAATCCATTATTATATCTTCATAAGGTAGCAGGTACAGCTGGTGTTGTTGAGGGTATAGCCATCAGAACATGATGGTAATTCACAAGCTATTGAATATTAAATGTGCATGTCGGGTTATAATCAATCACACCAATAAAGTATCCTTCATCACAAGAATTTCCATGCAGTGTAGCCTGTTCCAGTATACAATTACAGGTGAAGTTATCAGGAGGTGAGGTTAGTGTACAGGATCCATTATTATTACAAGGAGACGCCTGTGTCATACAAATATTGCTCAATACACAATAACAACCACTACTGTTGGTAGTGATGAAGTAGCCAGGGTCACAAGAAGTGAAATTACAGGCTAAATAATTAGCGCTAAAATTATAATCTTGCTATACATTTACTAGTTAAAAAAAAATGCCAGCCCAATGACTATAGAAACAACTGTTTATCATCACATAATGGAACTTTCTTTAGTTCCTTATAAGGTTTGATGTAATTATTTGTTTTCTTTAGGCACCTACAAAGGAAGGACGCAAGGTACTGGAGAGCCACGCCCATGAATTTTCTGAACAAACAGGTTGGATCATCATTGACGTATAACTGGCAGATCATTTCCTGTCTAATCTGGTTGATAGGTAACTTAAACGATGACTGAAAGTAATATCTTCTCTTTAACTACATTTTTCTCCCTCCCTGAACTCCTCATGGTAGTGGATGTGGGTTTACAACATTGTGAGCACTCCATAACCCCACAATGTTCACAGGAGAGATCGAGGTATGGTAACAGTACATGTACAATTGTTTCACTGATTTGTTATTAGAAGAAGCTATATTGTCACCCAATTATAGTAGGTATGGACGTTATTAAAATAGGTGATGGATGTGTATTTATTATGCTGACAGTTGTGTTCACAACTTATGAATGTTACACAGTTTTAAGCAAATCCACAGTACATTCTGTCCTATACAAAAACCGGATCGGAGATGAATTTGTACAAATTTATGATATGCTTTACCTTACAAATAGTTACAGTACATGTAGGTATGCGCACTATTAATCTGATTGCATATTTGCCTTACACGGCTGCAATGTAGTGAAATAGATCTAGCGGTAAAGAGATTAATAGTATAAAAAAGTAATTCAATATTAATAGATTAATTATGAAGTCTTTAAAATGACGAGGCAAGAGTTGATGAGTATGAAATTGACAAGAATAAAGCATACATGATGCACTATACTGTGTACCACTGAATTTAAGTAGTATTGTGATTGGAAAAGTAAGAGCGATATAAATGAGTAATATACAGAACAAATATGACTAACAAAAACAAGTCATCTATGAGTCCAATAACTCCCAGTACTGACTCAGGCAGTATATCCATTGGTATGAATATATACAGTAACATCATTAGTATAAGCCACAGTAAATACAGCCTACGGGTCATGACTATCCCATTAGCACTGAACAGAGTATGCACCATATGAACCAGTATAGTGGGTATATCATATAAATAGCTTACCACCTGGAAAGAGAGAGAGATGTATGTGAATGTGTAGTTACCGTGTACTATGTGGATAGTAATGAAGGTTGATTCACAGTGAAAAAGTAATGAAACCACACACACAGGAAAACTACGAATCGTTCATGTGACGTAGAGTTGAAAAATTTTCAACGCTTAACGTCACATCAATGATTCCTACTCTTCCCATGTATTCGCTCTTATTACTTTAACGTAATGTTTATAATGTGAATTAACTTTAAAAATTATGTTATCCAAAAGGCTTGGGGTACAAGGGGTTAGCTACTTGCAGAGTATATTAGCTATACTCATTCTAAACAGTTGATCTACTAATAGTGCTAGTGGTTCATGTACATTGTACTTAATGGGGACCTAATGCAAACGAAACTATTTAGCAGTCAATAGGTGGATATGGCATAATTTTCAATTATATTCATAATTAAGATAAATTCACCTGTAATTCAATTTCACTGATTACAATCCAGCAAATACATGTATACTATTTGGATAAAATTTAGTCAATTGATTTTTAATAGCTTACACCGGCTAACAATAATAATACATTAAAGTTTCAAATAATTAACGTACTTTAAATACCTGGTCACATGAAATATATATTAATATCCATTATAGGTACTTACCGAAGCTGGAGTAAAGTGTCCCGCCATTTTTCTATTATAATCCACTACGTCCCTGAATAGTCTGTTATTGCGTTCCTCAAGATTGTGTCGCCCGTCAGGCATCAACAGAGTGATGTCACGCCTACAAACAGGACAGCGACAGGCCCTGGGCCATCTATCAGCCCTCCAATATTCCATCACACAACGAGCACAAAACATGTGACCGCAGTTAGTAGCTACAGGATACGACATGTTATCCAGACATACAGCGCACTGAAGATTATCAACAATATGGCCATCCACACCGTTGGGAGCTTCTTGCTGGGTATTATTACCAACAAGACGCCTTCGAACTTCATCTACTAATTGTTGCTAAAAATAATGAAAATAAAAATGAAAATAAAAAAGAAAAGTTAAGTGTTACATATACATACATATATAGTGGTGTTGACTATGAAGAGGTATCAGAAACCTATATGCACTATAGGGTCACAGTCCACACTGTGCAATTTATTATCAAAGCATGCAAAATGTTACAAGAGTATTTAAACAAATCCACTGACAAATAAGTGAACTATAAATTTTATATGAAAAATACATTGTAAAATGAAGATACCAGTGCATGTAATTAATACACGAATTATGCACGACACACTTAAAATTCTTTGCCACCTTGAGTAACACGTCTGTCAGTGGTGTGTTTTTCCTTTTTGCCTTGTTAAGCACATAAAACCAGTTGAAAGTGGAATGACACATTCAATTTTGTAGATTTCAACATTTACAGTAAAATTGGAAGCTATCAAAAAACTTCCTGGACAATACACAGGCCCTTTTCCCTGTCAAACAGACCTTAGGTACAATTACCCCTAATGGTGTCAGGACTGATAAATAATCAATTTCACTGCACATTATAAATTTTTATGAATTTGTGTGACTTGAGCCATATTCTTTAGTTGAAATACCGTAGTAGTCTTGCTAGTCAAACACTTCTCACACAAAGGAGGATCTAACAAGCATTTTAAAAAGTTTGTAGACTACTCAGCAAAGGATTACCAATAGACCTCTTGCACTTACACCTCCGTCATCGAAATTAAACATGAATTAACCAAAAATACGGACCGCACCTACCCACGTGGCATTTACTTCCGGGTGGCAAGAGATAGTGCTTAATCCATGGCTAAACTT
>JAYJLX010007455.1:3503-17002 GCA_036873525.1 Chalinula nematifera | reverse complement strand
TCTAGCAGACAGTCGTATAGTGTTGAATTCCACTTGTACTGTTCTAATTCCCTTGCCACCGTCAATTGTTGATCACTGTTTCAACTGTGAAGGAATTCCAACAAGTCTGAAACATGTGTTTTCTACTGATATATCACTCAGAGGTAGCCTGTTTGTACAGTATGTGGAATATAGCCTGTGTATATGCTGCTATATACTTTAGGTATATTAGTACTTGTGGGCTACTGTTGGCCTAAAGAAAACATACTTATTTTACTTGAAAGAATCTCTACCTTTCTGTAAATCAATTTGTAGTCAAAACATTTATGTACTCTGATAATGTAAACCATGTGGTTATGCTTCACTCGAAAGCTGTTTTGTTGCTCTTTTATTCATCCTTTATAACCCAGATGGCTTGATTCCTCCAAGACACTGTTTGAGCAAGATGTTAAAGATGGCGATCTACTGTTCCTTCGCTTCAAGTACTATCCATTCATGGACATAGATCCAAAAGTATGTTTATTCAACCCCTCCCTCTTTTACTTGTGTTATTAAGTGACTTTTAATAACAGGTTGATCAAACTAGAGTGAACGAGCTATTTGAACAAGCCAAGTGGTCCATTCTGACTGAAGAGGTTGATTGCACTGAAGAAGAAGCCTACACTTTTGCAGCTCTTCAAGTAATTTGTTGTTAAATCAAAAGTGTTATTGTATCATCAATTAGTTACTATAGTTGCCTTTGGCATATAATAATTATATTATAATTTAGTTTAGCGTTATGTCAATAGTGTTGATTACTGTGTTTGTTTGTTATTTAAATCTATTTTGTGTTTTAGTTTCAAGTCAAGCTAGCCTCAACGAGTCCGGCCTATCATCAAGGAGCTGTGGCCCAAACAGTTGATGAGCCAATCACTGATATTAATGCAGCTATTGATCAGCTTCAGGTACAATATCACTGATATTAATACAGTTACATTGATCAAATCACTGATATTAACACAGCTATTGATCAAATATTAACAATGCCATTGAATCATGAGTAGTACACTGTTGTGAATTGTGTGGGGGTGGTGATTTAATGTTTAATGCTAGGATAGACTGGGATTCTATTTCAGAGTCAAGTGTTTGGCTTTAATGTATTCTTGTTACTATAGATTGAATTAGGCCAATCAAAGGATCCTTCATCGGTTAGTTTGGGGATGTTCCTTTGTAAAGATTTATTTAATTAGTGTTTTTGATTAAATTAGGCTGAAACAAAGGCTCTGCAGTTGACCGGATATTGTAAATTCAGCAAGTGAGTTTATATAAATATAAAGCACATTAGCTTAACTATAGCTGCTGGTCTCTATTCATCTCTCTCTCTCTATCTGTAATAGAGGTACACGGATGACTCTAAAAAGTGCAAAAAGGTTCTTCTTCCTTCTCAAGGGGACTCACCTAGCCTATTACAAACACGAGGATTCCTACAGTCAAGGGGAATCACCCATACAACGCTTCAATCTAACTGGTTAGTAAAAAAAAAAAATACTTTACACGGTATTTCATAACCAAAAGGAACTGCTCAGGTCCCAGGTACTCTACCCACATATAAGTACTAGAAGATTCCGCCCACATAATTATTACCCAAAAGACTCCACCCATATTATTTTTGCATTGTAATAATTAGTTATCACATTATAAGCAGATGACTCCATCCATACATTAATTATTTCATTGACCAGGTGCTGAGGCCACTCCTGAAGTGGATGTAGCCAAGCGAAGGTACTCCTATAGGATTCTCCTACCTTCCTCTGACGATACTGGTGAAATAAGGATGTTTTTTGACACGGTATATATACTAAACTCACCGCTATTGAATAGTTTCATTACGTCTCAATGACTAGGCTGATGAGTACTGTTCGTGGATGGCTGGTTGTCGTATGGCCATGAAGGGCCGGCCATTGGTGAAGAAGGGCTACGAACAGGAGCTCTCCAGTATCAAGGCGTTTGTTTCAATGCAGACCGATTCAAACCCCACTACTGTCAACGATCATGTGAGCTTTTTTTTTTGTGTGATGCTTGGAATTTTTAACCTGTTGAATTCGGGTTAAATAAAATTTGTTTTATTGGCAGGATGAACTGAGACCTGAGGATTTTGTTGGTCCGCGGATGCTGAAGAAGAATAAAGGGAAAGTGGTTAGTGTTTATTGTTGAAAGATGTGTTTGTGTGTTTTGGATATGTCATAGATTGGGAAATTTGTAACTGTTAAAAACATTTTTGACACGTGGCTAAGTGATGAAAAATAAATGTACTTAAATAATTTTCAATATTGTATCATTGGCACATGAAGGAAACTCTCTTAACGCGACTGGTAAACAACTGTGCCTTGAAACAACTCTACCTAAAACAGTTCCGTGATCATTTTTGTCCATTTTGAATACATGATAATTTTTATATTAAATTAATGTTAACCACATACACTTCAGTTGATCTAGTGTTGAAAATTATAATAATTACTCTATTGTAACAGATTGCCAGACAGATTCTGGAGGCTCATTCCACAATGCTCAATATGAGTTTATTGGACGCTAAAATGCAGTATATACGAGATTGGCAGGCTCTGCAAGGATTCGGAATAACGTACTTCGTAATCAGAGTTGGCCGTTCCAAGAAAGACGTGAGAAAACGACTCACAGTGTAGTGCTGTTTTTATTTGTTTGGTTTATTCCTTATTAGGAGCTACTAGGCATCGCGTATAACAGGTTGATCCTGTTTGACGCCAGTTCGTTGGAGGAGAAGAAAGTGTGGCGCTACAGTGCTATGAGATCGTGGAATGTCAACTGGGAATCGAAACAGATGAAGATCGACCACGAGCAGGACAAAATAGCATTTCAATGTCATTCAGCAGATCTGAAGATAGTCCATGAGTTCATTGGTGGGAATATTTGGCTCTCGTTGAGGAAAGCCGGTGAAGAGTTAGATGTTGGGATGCTGGTTAAACTAACAGGAGGAGTCACCTCTAACTTGGAAGGATTCGGAGCTGAAACAATGGCCCAGCATTTTTAATTGCTTGTGTAGCCAGCACTGATAGTTTTTTTTTCCATAAATTTATGGGGATATTTACCGGTTATTTTCTTTGTCTAATCGACTTGTAATTCATTGGATTATTCATTTCATTGAATTATCCATTTCATTGGATTATCAATTTTTCATGAAATTTATATTTTATAATTTTAGTTTCAACTTAAAAAAAAAACATTAATTTGTCTTGATTAACAATCATAATTTTTTTCCCAGTGTATTACGTAATTGTTATGCATTTTGATTTATAGTTTGATTTGACCTTTCATTCAGAATACATTAATTTTTCTATATAGTAAAATTTTTAAATTATTTGTTTTAGGAAAGAGCTATCGATTACAAGAGGTGGAAAAAATATAATTAATTAATCCCATCACACAACTATAGATATCTGTACATATAATTAACATATGTGAAATAATTAATCCTTAACACACCAAAAAAATAATTATTGTAAAATATTAAAACGAAAAAAAATACAAAAAAAAAAATAAATTAGTTTTTCTGTTCCTGCGTATTTTTGAATATTTACAGAGAGAAGAGATCAAGAAACAAGGCAGTACAAATTGAGTGTGGGCGTGTACTGGCTATGGGGTTATACATCTACTGATATTGAAGATATTTTGTTCTTAACTGAGGGAGGTTGATTGAGCTTAGGGCTGGAGGCTGTTAATGGTTGAACGCCATCTCCTGTCAAGTTTTTAGAGTTTCTACGACCCGGAAACAGCCTTCGTCTCTCGTTATCAAACGAAGATCCTCTCAGTTTGGTCAAACCAAGAGATTTTATTTTGAATCGAGAATTGTTTCCATCGCCATCGTTTACATTATCCAGATAATCACTTGATTTGTGAAAGGCTTTAGTTGTAGGTGTTGCATTGCTTTGTACTGAAGTGACACGAACCGGAGACCTGGAAAGATCAATATAAGAACTGTACATTTTTCGGTTCTGCAGCTTTGGTTTGGTATCGGTTTCATCTGTCGTTACTATATCATGGCTCTTCGTGGGATGTACCACCGTAATTGGTTGTGGGTGTGTTCTCAGAAATGGAGGATCAGCGGAAACCCCACTATCAACTGATAAATCACTGATATAAGCAGACGAGAAAGGAGTGGATCTAGTGGGCGTGGTCACCAATGGTACAACGATAGGAGGTGATAAATCAACTGGTGATAATTGCTCAAGGCTAAGTCTACTGGCCCTCAAGGAGGAGACACCAGTACTGTTATTATTATTATTGTTACTGTTGCTAGTCATATCGAATATCTTGGTTGAGTGACGTGATGCTTCACTGGGCGTGATGGATCCAGCTGGTCTCTCCTGATCGTCATCCTCCCCTTCGGAGTTGGTTTCATCTTCTCCTTCTTCATCGTCTTCTACTTCTGGAATGGACATAGTATCATCGCTACGATGGAAGTTCTTTAAGAAGTCCTGGAGCTCCATTTGATCTGGTAAAGGGATCTGAGATGATATCTGATTGATACCAAACAGCATACTGTTACGAGGGGTAATATCCGGTGTAGTGATCACAGAGGCACGCTTAATCTCCATCATCTTGCGCTGTATCAAAAAGAGAACAGAGAATGATTGTAGTAATCACATTCTCGATTGATTACTTACCCTGTTGGGTGTCTTGTTGGCTTCCTCCAAGAATTCTTGCAATGACAATACATCAGCTTTATCGTCTGAACATAGATTAGGAGAGCTCACCATCTGGCCAAAATTATAGGATGATGGTGGATTGTACATTGACTGGGTCTTCCTTTGACGCAGGACAACAGCTGGTTTGGGCGTGGCATTAGCTGTGGGCCCCCGGGGGACGTAACCTGCACTATTAACGTCAGGAGCACTCCCTCCACCTTCCACTTCATCGTAACTATCCGAGTGACGACTATTGGAAGATAGACTTTGATTAGAGGAGCGTGGTGAGTTATCCCCTCCAGGATAGATATAGGCTGAGGTGCGAGGGGAGAAGGTGGTATCTGGCTGGAGTAGACCATGATCCTCATTGAAAGTAATGGTACGACCCTATTTAGGTGTGGGTTAGGGGTTAATATTATACATATAAGCTATTTATAGACACAAACTATTTATAGATACACAAACTATTTATGGATACACGTACCTTTTGGAAATTTCCTTTCAATTTTTTCATTGCTCGTTTTAAAGGATTCCTCTTTTTTTCCCTAAAGTAAATCACACGATAAAACTGAAAAATAACAATTAATTAATAAGGTTACCTTTGCTTAATTATCTCCATTTCCTTAAACATGGCCTCTCTCTCTTGTGTCTTCAATTTCTCAGCCAGTACAGTCTTCTCTCTCTCCAGTTCACTGAGTCTATCTCTACAAACATACAAATATGACAAAATAATGACGATTTTCAGTTACTGTCGATTGCTATGTGGCTGTTTGTAAGCTATCATAGTTACACATACGAGTAGACTCGCTCCTCCTCTAGTTCCTGGTCTCTATCTTCGAGAGTCCTCATTAACAATCCTTGATTCTGGTGAGAAAGATTGCAAAATAAACACGTATCTAGTAGAGTATATTACTGATAAAAACCGTAATTATTATAAATATATGAATATTTAATAAAAGGACCAATTCACTGTAAGCAGGCAATAATCAAACATGAACTTCATTCCTGTGGTGTACCTGTTCCAGGAGCTTGTTGACTTGTAGTAGAAGTGTCTTCTTTTCCTCCTCCAAAGTATGATTAAGCTGTTCGAACATTTCCAGCCTGTCTTGCAGCGAAAGCACTCTTTGCTTATACTGGTCTATGGTGTGTCCCTGGTCAGTTACTTGAGCCGACAGCAAGGCATTCTGTAAACAAGAAATCAGTTAACAATTGATTTTTTTTTAAAAAACAAGAAGTCACACTCTACCTTCTCTTTGTATTTGGACTCGAACTTGGCAGCAGCTGTGGTTAGACTCCTAGCATGTTATTCACTAGTGAATGTAATAATTATCTTATATTGGTGTGACTTACTGGTCGTTCTTTCTGATGGATTCCTTTAGAGAGGCATTTTCATTCCTTAGTTCCTCCAATCTCTTTTCCAGTTGGTTGATTCGTTCTTCTTTGATTGCCAAACTCTGGGAGTGTGCTTCATCAATCTTGGTCCCCAGTTCTTGTATTTTCTTATGTTCGCTGGCGGCTACCGTGCTACCTTGGTGATCGTTCTCAGCCCCATCTGAAGCCCCATCAGTTGTATTAGCTCCCTGAATAACACGACGCTGGAGTTGGTTTACTTGATGGTTCAGTTTTTCAGTCAGTGACTTTTCATTTTTGAGGGTCTACAAAAAAAAACACGAAATAATGCAAATACATGTATACAGTAAGTACATCATTTTTAAGGCCTCCAAGCAGCCAAACTCAGTCACTACGATCGTCCTTGCACTAACCTCTTTCAATAGAACTATTTCTTTCTTGTCATTGTGGATCTGGGTGTTCAGCTTCTTGTTAGTGTTCTCGAGTTCATTTCCCGCTCGTTCCGATCGCTTCTTGAACATGTCAAAGTCATACTGGAGGTCATTATAGTCTCTCTCCATTCGCAGTAGCTTAGCACGAGTAGCACTAGAGAGAATGGAATAACACATGTATACACAGTATAAAGAGGTAGAATGTACATATAATTATATACTGTACTAACAGGTCTGATTCAGACAATAGTGGGCCACCAACTGTAGAGAAGGGCACTAAATGGAATACATACATGAGATAAAAATAAAAAAAATACGAATAATTATTACCTTCAGAACTTCCGCTTCCTTTAGAAGTTGCCTTTAGCTTGTCCAGTTCTCTCTTCAAAACTTCGATATCTTTAGCACTAAATATTAATTGCATAGAATAAGGGGTGTGGCTAGTATTCGAATAGGGGGTGTGGTTTACTTTTTCTCCTTTAACAGTTCAAGTTGTGCATTCTCTTGCAACAAGTCCTGCATACGCTGGCTCTCTTCCTGAGACTCCTGTTCCAAACCATTCAATCGAACCTTCAGAACAGCATTCTCAGATTGAAGGTCACCTATAATGATCACATTAATAATGATTAATGGGCGTGGTCATATTTTATTCTTACCGAGAGTTGATAGCTTTGATCGGAGACTGTTGACTTCTTCATCAAGCATTACTTTAGCTTCAAGAATTAAAGCATTCTGCTGCTTCAACTCCTAACAAACCAATCATAAATCACTGATAAACAACTTTTCTATTTTACTCTCTTCTCCATTTCTCCTATCTTACCATTATCTTTCCACTATTAAACTCAGCATCCTCCATTGGGTCGCTCTGGGACATTTTCACCGATCTTCGTCTCTCCAAACGACTTGTCTACCAATTACTGACATCAACCATTATATTAAAGATACTCCAAAGGACACACCTTTGTCTTGTAGACCTCAAGTTCCTCTTTCAAGCGAATAATTTCCCTCTTGTCCGAGTGGACTTGCTTGTTCATTTTCTTGGTTGCCTTCTCAAGCTCAACTACTTTAGCCTGGCTATGGCGTAAACTTTCTTTAGCACTCTCGAATTCGGCCAGTTCCTTTTCCAATCGCTGAATCTTGGCTTTAGAAGCTCTATGTAAAAATATAAACAAGGTACCCGAGTCATAAAACACTCATTCTCTAGCTCTCTCCTATTGTTATCTTATATAACACACTTCGTTTACATGAGATAAGTCACATGAAGTATTACTAACATATCTGATTCAGTTCGGGCTGGAGAGCTCATTACTGACAGTTTACTGGTACTGCTATTTGGAGAGGATCCCATTCTCCTTTCTTGCTCCAATTCAAGGCTCATATCACTGATTTTCTTGTTACTGGTAATGGGTGAACATTAGATAGTTAAGTATTCAGAGATAATAACTTTCTTATACTAACCATCGTTGAGTCTCAAGGTCCAATTGTGCGTTCTGTTCCATCAACTCTTGGATTCTGTTTTGGTTTTCAGATGCTTCCTGCAATTAATTAAACAATTAAATAATTACTACAATGACATGTGTATCATTAAAGGATTATACCATGTTGATGGAATCCATCTGTGCCTTGAGTTGTGCATTTTCTTTTTGCATAACATCCAGTAAGTCTACTTTAGCTTGAAGGTCCTCGAGTTGATCTTCCAGCATGGCTTTAGCTTCCAATGCAGACTCATTCCTGGCCTTCCATTCCTTCAGTCTGGATTGCATACGTGTAGCTTCCTCCAGTTTATCTCTTTGAGAGGATAACTCGGTCTGAAGCTTGTCAACTCTACTAGCCTAACAAACAATAAAAAATATTTATTATTTCATTGTTCAAAATATCCTTTGTGAAACACCCTTTACCTTCACTTTAAGGACCTCTACTTCCTATAAAGAGAGGATAGTCAATACAAATGGTTGTCAATAACTTAACCCAAACCACTAACTTCTTTTAACTTGATAATTTCTTTCTTGTCAGTGTGGCCCTGAGTGTATAGCTTCTTGTTTGTCTTCTCCAACTCAGCAACCTTTGCCTGAACATGGCGTGCCGTTTCCACAGCCTTCTCCATTTCTCTCTTCTCCTTCTCCAACCTGACTAGCTTGGCTTTCTGCGTCAAACTGGCTTCATTCATTTCAAAACCCAGACTTGTTTCACTGTTAGAGCTGTTCACTGAAGGAGAACAAAGAGTAAATGGGATGGGCATTAATTAGAATATAAACCGACTCACATGATTCTGCTATACGATCTCTTTCAGTTTTCAATTCGGCTGACAACTGGATAATTTGCTCCTGACTAAAGGAACACAATATAAAATACCACTAAAATAACTCCAGAACCTATCAGACTATTAATTTTACTGACTTGGTCTTATTTTCCAGTTCGTATCGGGCTGTTTGGGCAACCAGTTCTTCGATCCTTTCAATGTCCATTTGTTTCTCCTGGTGGAGTGATTCAACCTGGGCCTTTAGGGATGCCACCTCTACTTGAACTTCATCCAATAAATCAGATCGTCCTGTCAGAGAGATCACCTTCTGTTCCAGCAATGACTTGGTTTCAGACATCAATTCATTTTGCTGTTTCAACTCCTAACACAGTAATAAACACTGCATTAAACCATATAATTTCTTATTACTCTACTACTGACCAGTACTCATTTACATGCAGTTATGTGTACATGTACTATACTCTACTACTGACCAGCACTCTTTTCTTCAAATATTCTGCGTCCTCAGCTTTTTGTTTGTATTTAACTACTTCATTTTCTAGTTTTTCAGCCTTTGCACTTTGCACTCTTAGTGTCTCCACCTCATCTCTATACGCTCGGGCTGACTTAGCTTCATCAATCAGCTCTAATTTCTACAATAAACACAATTAAAGGCTGACTAATACACATACATAGATATTCCTTAAACATATAATATACCTCGTGTTGAAGTTTCTGCAATGCAAGTTTTGTCTGCTTTAACTCGTCTTCTTGTTCCGCCAACTGATCATTCTTCCGTTCACTAGCAATGCAAAAAGGCACAGTAATTAAAGGCATATTTAGAATATAAAGACAATTAAATAGAATCCCGGTATATTTCAGCAAAAAAAAAAAAAAAGTGCCGAAAGGTGAAATCCCATGCATTTTCTGCAAATGACATCCTAAAAGTACGTATCATAGTGATATAGTGATGTTCCTTTCCTCTTACATGTCTTCATGAAGGGCTCTGGTCTGTTTCTTGAGTTCTATTAACTCCGGATGCACCTGCGGAGACGAATATGGCGTGACAGTGTTCGATGACGGACGATTGTTCTAAAGAATAAAATTTCGAGACATAAAAAAATTAACAAATAAACTTCCAAATTAACCGACCTGCTGGTCTTTATAAAAGTCTCTTTCTTGAGTGGTTTCAACCAGAGTCTAAACAAAAAAAAATTTTGTAATACAAGTACACTTCAGTACATCATAACCTCATCAACACATCCGTACAAGTATAATATATTACTCGGAAACACATGTACACACACACATACACACTAGCTCAATTGAATATCATTAAAAATAAACAATAACATGCAAACACAAACACTGCTACGTCAGCATATATTTTGGTATACATGTACATACACACATGTACTGTGTTATTACGAAATGTTTTAAAAACAAATAACTGCTGGTGGCAATATCATTCTAAGAATGGCAACTTACATCGAATAGATAGTCCCTCTCTTTGGCTACTCGCTGTAGATACACGTAAGCTGTTCGACACAAAGCCTCCAAATCACTAAACAAAGGGAAATAGAACTAGATTAAAGGGTTGTAGCATATAATATACGACATTGGCTTACAGTTTTGATATTTCACCGAAATCCGTCCAATCAAAGTTGCAAACGAACTCAGTACTATCAGTAATCTAATGAATAACAAAGTATAACAAAGTATAAAAATGAAAATTAATGCATACAAATATTTATTATTCTATGAATAAAAACTTATAGCTTATGTTCTGGCCTGGGGTATATACAGAGCACAATATGTGTTAGCCTTTGTCTCAATAGACTGAGATACTTCATTGGGTATATGCAGGACAACATATAAACTAGGGGGTCGCTGGTATTACCTTTTGTATGTAGAATATTAGAGTATGTTGGTGCTCTGGTTCCATGTTCTTGGTAATATGAGCTATGAGCTGTGAGTTGTTCTCACTATGGATAGTACAACCCAACAAGAGAATAATCAATTTTTCCAATTCATCCAAAGACTTGTCTAAATAACGAATGATCAAGAGAATGTGAATAGCGTCAACACAATTTCCAACGGTCTAATAATTATCATAAAGTGTTGCCACACCCACAAACCTCCAGCAGGTTCGTGAGCAATTTCGGCTACTTCGGGCAGCGATGTGATGACCAGTTGTTTCTGCGAGACCATATAAAAGTGTTTAATACAATTAACTACTAGCTGAAGGTTTTGTAATCGCAGTGAAGGCTCGTCACAAACGGCCTGGGCAACTCGAGACATTCCATAGGTATTGGGATCGCTACATTAATAAAGAAAGGAGGGTATGAAAGTGATTGAAAGGAGGGAGGGGGGCATGATTAGAATTATAAAATTTCACACAAAAGATATACAATACTAAAACATTTGACAGTATTGAAACTATAATAAAAGAAGAAATGAAGATACAATTGCTAAAACACAGTAACACAATATTATTCATGTGTGTATATGTTTCTTTATGAAAGGTATCTCGATTCACTGATGGTGCTAATGGAAGGAATCTTCTTAATTACATAGTTTAGGAAACCTCACGTACAGTTATAGAAATATTTGATTAACATTGTTTTACAATACTAGGATAAAATTATTGATACAAAAATGGTAATAAAACGAGGGCTCAATACGATGTGTGTGTGAACGACTTACACTTCATGCATTATCTTGTTAAATATGACTCCATCAGCAAGATCTTTAATGCCTAGCATAGCCTCATCGAATGTCTTAACCTGCAGAAAGAGAGATAGAGAGAGAAAGATGGAGGGAGGGAGGGTAGAAAGACAAAAAAGGAATCCGTATACAATACCAGTTTACACCGGTGCTGTTAAAATGCAGGAGTTAACAATCATCATTGCTAATGACAATTGGCCTTCGTTTACAGTTAGCATTACATGGGGAGTGTCATTCACACCCATAAAGGTCAGTTTTACGCCCACACAATTGATTAGCTTCGATGACCAGGATAAAAAGTATTGCTACTTGGCAGCCCACACAATTTATTAGCCCAACAGCCTATTTGCCATGGGGATATGAATTCTCCTGTTGATGTTAACCCTTAAACCACTGAATGACCTTAAACCACCGAGTGAAAATTAAGCCACCCATATATAACAACATACCAATACGGTGACGAAGATAGACATCAATGGGCTGTTAATCCACCATTTATAACTTCCCACCACAATGTACATGTACACGTACATACCAACTCTATGTATTCTACATGCCATTATTTGTATATGTACATGTACCTCTACATATAGTATATATTATATACATGTACTCATGTATTACACGCTACGCTATACATTTAAAGTACAGACTATGCCCATGCATAGTATATATAGCCTAATACACCCATACTATACACCTTATGTACTGTTGTATGTAATTGAATGTCTCAAACATGAGTAGTACATGTATTATAATTATTTACAACGTCATGAATAAACTGATATAAGCAAACAGAATAACAAAGTAATTGCTAGTTATTAAACACTGCGTTAGTTAGTTTACAGCACAGTTGGCTTTGAGGTAATAAGACATGAAAGGAAACGTTTGGAACAGGGTAACACTAAACGTATGATATAAAACAATGTGCAATTTGTAAAGAGAGAGTGAGATAATCACAATAATAATAATAAATAATATCTAAACCACCCAATGCTTGAAGACATAGTATAATATTTACAATAAATTTGGCAGAACGGTTAACAAACCACCTGTCATATATATTATTCTAACAATGGAGCCAGAAATATTCGCTATAGACCATGAACAACAGTGCCACGGAATCCATCGTGTGTAAAAATACTTGCCTAATGAGTGCGACACGCCCCGTTTATATACCACACGACTACTCACCCAGGCCACCAATGGCGACTTCATGAACTGAGCTTCCTTCTCCATTGCTAATAACTGGCTTTCACCACCAACCAGTTGGATATTTAGTGTGGATAATTCTTTCTAAAGCAAAAAAAAGATTGAGAAATTTTATTTTGTTACCTGATAAGCTTGTTTTAGTGTAAACCGTAAATATTTCATTGTAGTGACTACTATAACTGTGTGTTTAGTACCTGAAACAGCGACTAAAGACTTCTGCTATTTATGAATATCTTCGAACGCCTATGTTTCAAATTAACAAAGAATGGAAGAAAAATTAAAGCGGTTTTACGGGGAAAAAAAATGACATCGAAATACAAGAGGACAAAAATCCATAATTATTTTTCCCTTGACTTACTGTGCTCTCTTGTACAAATCCTAGTCAAGTGTTGTTTCTGTCCTCCTTTACCGTGTGAACGTGATATCAAGTTATCAACCAACTTAACCCCAAACAGTACAGTAACCAACCTTACATACAGTACAGCTATGATAACTAGTCACGTGATCCGTACTCATTATCATCTCTTATATTAATTTTAATAGATCTTTATTGATGCATGAAAGATGAAATTGCTTGTGGGAAGATTATACTATAAACAACAACAAACTGTGGTATATCACAAAATAGATCAACATTTAGGAAGCACTTCCAATGACATTGAAGAAATGGAACACCTCATCTTTATCATACACTGCAACTTCAGTACTACAAATAGCGCAATGCACTGGTTTATACAGCTCATGGTCCTCTGATTGAGACTGATCCTGATTGGTCGCCTTCCGTTTCCTTTTAAACTGCTTCGGACGATATTTCAACACTTGGTCTTTGATAATCTTACAGTTTAACACAAACATGGCTCT
>JAYJLX010007344.1:0-18260 GCA_036873525.1 Chalinula nematifera | reverse complement strand
ATAGTGGCGCCTGTCGCAGCTAGTGAGTTGGATGTTGGCCAGACCCTCTTTCAGTAAGGGGCTGGTCAGCGAGACTATTGCACGTGCCGTACTCTTGTCGTGATGTTTCACATTCCATTGCAAAATAATTTTACGATGAGTTTTACCAGACCGTCCTTCAGTAGAGGGCGGGCGTAGCTAGCGAGACTAGGTAGTGTATGGAAATTACTCCAAACTGTGAAACCCTATAATACTATGATACTATAGGTTGGTCCTTCACTTTCACATCGCCATTATTCAAGCAGTCAAAGGCCACAGATAAGCCCAGCAGAGCGGTTGGCACTAACTATTTGTTTTCTGGCCACAGGAAATTCACAGGTTCCCACATTACATAAAAACTCTGTAATAATGGTTTTATTAAGCCCATTTTAACACAGACATCCATGTCATTTAATTTTCGTATTGGGCGATCAACAGTGAATAATATTCTAAAAGAAACATGTACAGTAATTTGGGAAGCGTTACAAAAGAAGTATGTTAAAGCACCAACAACATCTAATGAATGGATATCGATTAGCTCTGAGTTTGAAAAAATTTGGAATTTTCCGAATTGTATAGGTATGCCAGTTGATTTTATTTTTGCTTTGTACTGGTGTGTTGATTTTATTTTGTTTCTACATAGGTGCTGTCGACGGTAAACATGTAGTAATACAAGCACCATCAAATGAAGGATCGAGTTATTTTAACTATAAAGGAACTCATTCAATTGTATTACTAGCAGTATGCGATGCACATTACCGATTTACTTTACTGGATATTGGTGATTCTGGCCGCCACAGTGATGGGGGTGTGCTCTCAAATTCTGCCTTTGGCCAGGCACTAATTAATGAGTCACTTAATATACCTGGATGCCGAGCATTACCTGGTACAACCATAATGGCACCATACGTCATAGTTGGAGATGAGGCGTTCCCATTACGAAGTGATTTGTTACGACCATACCCTGGGCGATATCTTGGGCCATATTTAACTACTGTCTTAGTTGAGCACGGCGTATAATAGAAAACAGTTTTGGTATACTTGCAGCAAGGTGGCAAATATTTAGGCGACCTATTATTGCCAAACCTGAGAATGCTGTTTTGTTTACACAAGCAGCAATAGCCCTCCACAACTACCTTCGCACTACTGAATCCAAGTACGTCCCTCCTGCATTTGTTGACGGAGAGGATGGTGCTGGTAATACTATATCTGGTAATTGGAGACGAGAGTCACGAGACAATGAAGATGGAGCTGGTTTACTATCCTTGGGGGTGGAGGGAATCGGTAAGCTAAATAATCATAAGTTAAAAATACAGTATTGGCATGAATATTTGTGTTTACTTAATTGACATAATAGGTACTCAAAAGATGCTGCTAATGTTAGAGACCAGTTTAAAGACTACTTCTGTAGTAGTGCTGGTAACGTTCCCTGGCAATATTCATATGTGAGGCGTACTAGTAGTTAATTAATAGTTTTCATGAAACATGGAATAATGATTCTTAATATTTTTTTTTCTAATTCTAAAGTTCTTTTTTAACTTTTTTTAAAGTTTTCATGCATGTACAGTTTTTTTTGTTTCGTTTAAATTTATTTAATGTTTTATTATACAACTCAATAATTAACAATAATACATCAGTAAACACGCCGGCTGATATGAAACAAAAATTAATACTTCATGTAAATGAGTAGTTATTTAATGGCTCAGAGGGTTGCTCTTGATTCATTGGGTATTCAAGAGAAATTAATACTTGCTGTATCTGTATCTTAGCAAATGCTTTATCTCTGCCAGTCAAGCGTCGAAGAACAATTGCTATTTGTCGACCGAACAACTTGAGTTTGCCTTTCATCCATGTTCTTTAATGACTTTAATAACACTGCCTCAAGTTCATCGTGACCTGAAGAATTTTTTCTTTTTTCTAAAGGTGGCGCACCACATTGACTGCTCTGTGTTGAACTATTGAAATCGCTTTCACTATTACATGGTGTTGATTCACGCAGTGGTATAATTCTAGGTGATGCCAATGACTCTGTGTGAGATGAAGATTCTCCTTCATTACTGCTATAATAATATAAATTAAGTAATGCCATAAAGTATAGTTCAGACTAAATTATATACTTTACCTGTCCAAAATTGGTTCAGGTTCAGTATCCACATGGCATGATACCTCTTCTTTGAAATTTCCCTTAGTTCTATAATTTAGGTACAACACTATTAATTTTTACGTGCATAAACTTAATGATTGTATCATAAAAGGCAAATGACTCACGGTTTGTGACGAACTGAGTCACTCAAAAATAACATTGAGTCATAAAGTGGCCAACACGGAACATAAGGAGGTCCTGATTCCCCAGTTTTCTTCTTCTCTCTTATTTTCCTTAATTCCCTTACAAATTTGTCTCGTAATGTTTTCCTCGTCTATTTACATCTTCCACAGACATATCAGCCTATAATAATTGACAATCCATTACAGCTACAGTATTATACTGATATTCAGGTATATAACTAAACACTGTGGCTATAGTACCGGCAGGAAGTCCATACTTTGCTTGTGTATAGTATATACTAACCCAAACCCCACCCCCTATCCTAAATAAACTATATTACAAAGTATAGACTTCCTACTGGTACTCTAGCCACTTCGATATTAAGTTAAAAGTGATTACTGTTGACTATATAATTGCATGCCCATTTTGACTAAAATGCGCGAGGATGGAGGTTGATCTTCCATGATGGCCTAGGCTCATGAAGCATCAGTTTACTTATGCATATTGGTGCGACCAGGTATACCGTTATATCTTACCTTACTAGCCACGTCCTTCCACGCATTTTCTTTAGCTCTAGCATCTTTGTAACTTCTACATGAAATTTCCCATAGGCAAGGATAGCTTCGAACAGCTTCTATAATTTTTTCGTCTTGATCCGCCATTTTTTTAATTGTAGATCTACACGTGGTTAAAGTGATCTGATTGGTCGAACGCATAGCAGCTTAGGATTCTCTTCTATATTGGCGTCGCGTCGCGTGTACTGTTCGTACGCCCAACGCATTGTGTTCACAATATGGCGCACGCGTGTTGCATGACGTGACGCAAGGCTTTGCGTCATATTGTGAACCAGCCTTAAAGGGTAGTTGAGCAGTGTTGACTAACTGCCACATGCATATGTATGTATGACCAAAAATGGTCATAACTGATAATTTTGATATATCATATAGTGTAGCATTTATGAAGGATTGGTCAAATCACCCAAGCAACCTTTAATTATTGTAAATACCTCATAGGAATATCTGAAATAAATGTACATAATACTGAATGCAATCAATGTTCAAGCAGTGTAGACAATAAGTTGAATGGAACTACACATGTATTACAATGTACATATCTCTACCTGAAGCTAGGTTTACAACATTATGTTACATCAATCTTAATTGCTTGCATAGGCGGCCTGTGCCTGATCAACCTTTCAAAGAAACCACAAAGTGCTTTAATTAAGCCTGAAAACCACAGCTTAAGTACTTTAGTTTCTTTGAATTTGTAATATGAATGTAGTTGTTACTGAATATAGAGTCATTATGCGAAGGCTTCTGTAGTATAAGTGTTCACCTGTGTCAACTGCTTGCCTTGAAAGCACTAACTAAATTGAATTTGTTTATGTAAAACTGCCGAAACAGTAGACACAGTGAAATAATTAATTAAAATTGACCACGCCCATTATAAATATACAATGAGCCCAGGTAAATTTGAAATCCTGCAGCCGCCTATGATTGCTTGGGAGACTTCGACACACCTTTAACATTGGAAAAGAGTAGGTTCATCTTACAACTTATAACAATAATGTCTTTTTAAAAGCAGAAATCTATCTGTACATATAACTGCAAATTAATTATATCTTAATTTAGTACACGTACATTCCTGTTGTAACTGCCTACATACTTCGATGTTTTCATGAAACATGTTTCATGAAGTAGAGAAGTACTATATAAACTTCTGAAATACGATACAACCAATTGTTTTTCCAAAATACACAACAAAACAATTTGCATGAAACCTGTTTTAAGAAACAAATGAGTTTCATAAAGTGTATACAAAATATTGTGACCTTTCTAACACAGGTGTCATTTCCAAAAACATAACTTGTGGTAATTGTGGTATTCTAATTAATGCAATGGCAAAAGAAACATGCTGTTTTAGAAATTTCCAACACCATTGTAATCACTAGCCCTGACTACATGCTATTAATAAATCTAGTACACCAATGGATACCGTGTTCGTTTCATTACACTGTAACCTAGGATACAAATACGTATGGTGTATGATTAAAAAACATGGTAAAAGTGGATTATTTTATACAAAAGCAAGCATTTGTTACATAGATACAGTACATTTGTACAAGGACAAGCCTTTGGACTCAATGGTACTAAACACACTATAGGTATACGCATACATATACAATAAATGGTGCCTATACATACTATAGAGAGAGTAAAATGCTAGAATCACAATTGTACTTTATTAGATGTTTAAGAATGGGGAAGATAGCATATATAGCACAGACTTCAAGGTAACCGTAGCAGCCATTGTAATATGTTATGTTGTGAGTGTGTTTACTTTGTACACATGAGAGTCACATTTTTCATTGCAGCGTTATAAAAGTTATATAGCAAGCAAGTAAGCAAGCACGCATGCAAGATTCTCGATTAGTGTAGGGCTTGCCCCAATCACATGAAAAAAAAATGTATCCAGAATGAACTATCACAAAAATAGAATAGGTCAACTTGTCAACTCTACTTTTTCGCTGTGTTCAATAAGGAATCCCTGTGACCTTGGTTACACTTCCTTTTCGCCACCCGACGCGGTACAGATGGCGAGGTAGTTACTGCAGGATTTCCTGGACTTTTCAAACTGTCCACTCTGTCCTCATAGTCCTTTATTATGAACTTTAATACCGATAACAGTTTAGCAATGAAGCGCTTCACTCCTCCCAGTTTATTGAGGTAAAATGGCTCTGTCGTAAACTTCATCACAGTGAATTTTAATACTTAAAGAGTTTTCCAGCAAATATAGACTCACGGATCTGGACTGCGACAGGCATATCCCGAACAAATGCTTAACACATGGTTGGCCAATATGTCCCAGGCCTGCAACAACCATCTGCCTGTACGGTGAGGACTCCACTTCCCCCACCCCCAACGTCTCGCCAGAGTTCCCCTTTATTAATAGATCGGGGGTAGAATTTAGCGGATAGACGGTGTTAGTAGAGGCATCGAAAACAACGCAAGACGTCTGAAGCAGTGCACCCTTACACATGCAGCTCACCTCTAAATTATGTACTTGTGCAATATAGTTTATTAGCGACACCATATACTGCGCTCGTGTGTGGTCTTTCAAGCTTTTCCTAACATCTAATTCCTGCAATCTTGCCAAAAGGATTTTCATACTGTAGTCCTTCGATCCCATCTCAGAATGACCCTGACAATTGCAATCCAAGTCTTGAAACTTGATTGTAGAGCCAGGTTTGGTGAATTCCCTCTCGATAACTTGGACGCATTCTTCAGGTTCTTGTCGTTCACTCGAGTCTCCATCGGAGTACTTAGCTGCTAGAACAGTGGCACTTGTAATATGGAGGAATTTCCTAATGTACCCTGGAATGCAAATTGTTACGTGGTTTGACATACAAAAGATTAAAGAAATCTCAGAATCAGGGATCAATAAGCCTACATCAGGAATCTCTGGAACTCCCAGAACCCGGGCTTCCATTGTTTTAAATTGTGAGTGTGACAAGTCACTGGCTGACACAAATAGGTCTCCCCTAGTGTAAGGCTGTACAGGTCTAACATACATCTACAATGGGGAAGAGACAGTTTAGTCATTTATTATAATACTGATATATATATGATTTCGGTGTGAAAACCACAACAAAAAACAGCAGAGCATGTAAACACGCTCGCGTGCAAGTTGACCACACCCATTGGTTGGGTAGTTTTCTATGGAGTGAGTACGAATTCAATCAAAAAACGCTTCATATCTCATGCTACAGATATTCTGATGAAACTTACAGCTACTGAGGGCTAGCCACTTCAATAAGAAACTACTAGTCAAGCTAGAGCTACTCAAAGGTTAGCCTTTTCCTGTTTAGGGCTTGAAATACTGTGCTCGTCCTACTCTTTCAACGGTGAACTACCCAACCAGTGGGTGTGACTGTACAAATGCCGACGTGTTTTCGCAGCCGTGCGCCTTTGTTGTGGTTTCACACTGAAATTATCTATACCATGAGCCGTTCTTCATGCTGGGGTATATATCTCATATACTTCCGTATAGGGAAGTGTAACACTTTGATGTTTCATAGCACTTACAATAACAAACTATGAACTATTAAAAACTTGGTCTCTGAAAGCAGATGTAAAACATTGAAGTAAAAATCACAATAACTAGAGTTTGAAGAATGGCAACACATGGAATAAATCTAATATACCAACCCTGTTTGGGGTATATTGGTTATATACTGCCCTTGCCCTCGGGCTCACAGCCCTCAGGCTTGGGCAATATATAACCAATATACCCCAAACAGGGTGGTATATATATAGTCTGGCGTGGCCGCCCACTTGGCATATCGTGCAAGTGCTCTGGGGACCCGCGTACTCTTCACTTGTTTTTGCTGCAAAGATAGTTGCAGCACTCCTTCAGCCAATCAAAATGCTCGAGCTACGTCACTCGCACGTGATCTGTAAACCACGCGGAAAGTGAGGCAAAGCACGTGCAGCCCCACCTTTTTACACATGGAAGCAAAACAAGTGAAGAGTATGCGTGTCCCCAAACCACTTGCACGATATGCCAAGTGGGCGGCCATGCCAGACTAGTATATATATACATATCATGTATAATATTTATAAATACCGTAATAAAACAAACTTGACCCTTACATTTGTGGAACTACTTTCCTCGGTCATTGTCAGTATAGCCGGGTGTTCGATTACGGGCTGCAACAGTCAGGTGATGTCAGGTAAAAATGATGTTGTGTCCGATTACAGGCGGCCGGGACTCGCAGGTAGCTAGAGGTTTTCAAAGTGTTCAAATACGGGGTGGAACAGTCAGAGATGAGGTGTAATAGTGTCCGATGTTACGGGCGGGGAATACTCAGGTAGATAGAGGTTTAGTGTCCGATTACGAGCTGGAATAGTCGGGTAGAGGGATGTAGTGTCTAATTGCGGGCCGGGAACACTCAGGTAAGGTTAAACAATTTGTCTTGTATTGAACTCGAGAAACGCGCTGAAAAAGCAAAGCAACAACCAACAAGAAGATAGGCTTGACTAGTGACTACTAATAAATTAATTAAAGCATGCGACGGGACCGCCCAGCCAGAGCTAGCGCTATAGCTAGATACATAGATCAACCCGCGCCATGGTTACATGGTGACGTCACAGCTGAATTGCACATTCCAATGCGATAAACTATGTCTCCAGGACAACTTGTACTTCGTTTGTGACTTTCGCATAACCAATGCAACTGTACATTATTTTACCCATGTTTTTTTAAAGCTCATTTCTTCTTTTACAAAGTTTTTCTAAATATTCTAGGTACTGGATCTTAAAAAGTAAGCTTTAATCTACAAGTTTAGTATCTATTTATTACATTGCTCCTTTTTTTACCGTGTGAAATAAATCAAATGAAAATTCAATTAAAATTCAATAATTTTGTTGTTAATTCAACATACTCCAGCCAGCCATTGCAAAGTTGAAGAGAAGTAATGCTATAAATCATATACACTTCCAATTCAATGTATAACTTCTAAAATCATCTAATGAACTAACTGGCAGTGTGCCGGTCACAGTAAGCAGGCTCAAGTCATGGGTATATGCCTTAAGTCCTCAGTTAGCACGGCCCACAACTCACTAAAATAATAGCAATTGGAGTGTCAGTAATATAATTAAAATGCACTACAAATGACAAGAATAAATAACAACATGCAGAAAAAGAGTTCATCCAAGTCAGGTGCATCTGGCAGTTCAGGTACACATACCGTTAGTCTGGTAGCACCACCCCTTTTGCACTACATCGAAAGGGTCTGGTCTAGCTGATGCATACTCAGTAGTTGTGTTTTGCAACAGAAATATGTTGCACAAACCAGATTGCAGGAAAATTAATTTTATTAACTATATTATTGGGTTAAAGGCTAAAAACGTCACTAATGATAACAGAACAAGATTTTACATGAAGGTCAAGCAGAGAAACGTTGTGGAAGCCTTCTTACGTGGACAAGACACCTTTGGTATTCTTCCAACTGAATATGGGAAGCCTGCATGTGTTACGCTTGGCCTTCCATTTACATGTATTTTCGATGCCAAACTAAGCCGTGCGTAGTGGTGGCTATAGGACAATGGTAGCAACCATCTTTGACGAGTCCTGGCACATCTTTGAGCTTCTTCTATAGCTATATCATAGATATTATAGACTACGCATCATGCATTACGCAATTATACGTCAAATAATAATTTTATTAACCACGAAAATTGCTGACGTCAAATATTCCACAAGCACAACAACTGAGTATGCATCAAACCAGACCCTTTCCACATAGTGCGAAAGGGGCAGTGCCACCAGACTAACGTACTACATCATCCGGCTTAACATTCATACATACAGGTCTTATTTACTGCATTCATACAATACTGGAACTAAGAAAAAGGGAAAGCTTGAAAGAATATCTATGCCAATGAATAAATCATTCAGCATATTCCTAAAACACACTGATTCCTGGTTCTAAGTGTGATA
Organism: Chalinula nematifera; assembly: GCA_036873525.1. Taxonomy (NCBI): domain Eukaryota; kingdom Metazoa; phylum Porifera; class Demospongiae; order Haplosclerida; family Chalinidae; genus Chalinula; species Chalinula nematifera. Next base: position 9,475 of record JAYJLX010007344.1, on the reverse strand, counting down.
TTACAAACAGTCGTAGAACAGCATAATTACAAAATGGCTGACTGACATGTACTCATAGCTTAAAAAATACAATGTACACTTGGGTTCATAGTATTGGACTGTAGCCTAGACATAGTACAACTAATAGACGTACCTGATATTCCCGGTAAAACTTCAAGTTTCCAGAACAACCCTTAAGCATAGAATTAGTCCATGGAGGCGTAGCTTTTCTTTCGAAAGTCGTACAGAGTCAGAATAAAAAGCAGAAAAGAGCTCGTAGTCTGCAAATGATAAACCTTTATTCTCCAGTTGTTTCTCTTTGACTATTATTCACGTTATAAGCACGTGAAGGTTGCTATGGATCCGTTGACGTAATCAAAAAAAATTCATTAAAAACTAAATGTCCATTATTACTAGAGCTGCAAAAAATATTTGTTTATCCAGTTATTCGTTTTTTTACACCATCCAGGTGTAATACTTTAACGAAGCGAGTACACTTTAAAAATTAAAATGCTAAAAAGAACAAAAAAAGAAACAAAAATTAAAAACCTTTTCCCAAAAATGATCACATACTTTTGATTAAATCAATTATTTTCATTGTAAAAATCATTTTTGATACATGTATTAAAGCACAATTTGGGTGGGTGTGGTTGGAAGTATTTGCCAGTTAACCGTTCATTTGTAGAGCAGGATATCTGGATGCAAAAATCAGTATTTGTTGCAGCTCTAATTACAACATCTATGTGGGTGTGCATGGTAGTCTGGTTCCCGCCCCTTTGCAACGAAAAATTGAAGCGTTAGTCCCGATAAAATCATTGGAATGCTAATTATTATACGTGGTCCGTTTCATGAATTATAAATGGCTGTTAGCCTGATTTTTTGCTTGCTACTTTTAATAAACCAGAAATCAGAAGGCCAATACTGCTTAACGGCTGAGTTAAGACTTGCTAACGCAACAGATTAGGCTGATTAATTGATCTATTCGTCCATTTTGTTCCTGGAGTGTAGATAATTCTTAAACCTGATTGGCCAAATTGTGTGACCGGCGTATCAATTTGTTTTCTTCGGGACGAATTCAGTGTACCGCAGCTTTCGCCAGACCCTTCCTTGTTGTGAAGGGGCGGGGACCAGACTATGTTCAATGTATGTGTGGGGCATGGATCGCAAATTCGCAACATATAATAATCCGGTTTTTATAGTTACCAGGTATTATTAGGGCTAGGGAGGGCTTACCCGTGCCCTTGTCTAATCATAAACACTAGAGTGTAAAATATAGAAAACTTTTTTATGTAGAAAATGTACATGTACACCCTACAGTTTATCATCTCCATATTTGGTTTTGTTTGCTTATGTAACCGCAATTGTTTATGTAACCTGGGCAGGTTTTTACTTGCTAATCTGGGCAAAGGCAGGCTTAATCCATCTTCGGATGGATGAATCTTGCCTTAACCACAATTACCACATTATTGCACAACATCCTCACATTTTGTATAAAAGCATCTGTCAGTTTTCACTATCTTTAGACTTTTTCCTTCATTCACTAGTTAACAACTGATTATTTCGAAACATTTTGAAATTCGTAATTAATTGATTCGAGAATAAGCTCATGAACAGAAAAGTTTTCTTAGAGTTGAAGTTTTTTACATATGTACTTCTGTGCACAATGCATGTCAGGACAGGAAGTATTGTTATGCTACTTGCATGCATAAGCAATAGGAACCCACAACGGAAGCTACCACAAAAGTTTACAATCTGCATTATACTGAGTACTCTAATTTGTCTCTGCCCTTGGCACTTTTAAGCTATTACACTAAAAAATTCTTGAGCTACTCAGCTACTCTAGTTTATTCAATCTTTCCGATAATCCTTTTGCCGACTTGCAAGAGGGATCATTAACTGAATGACTGCATAACATATAGTATAAAATAATATTCTAAAATAATTGACTTCCTGAAATCATAATACTAAGCTCCTACTCAGTGGAGCACCAACCTGGTGGAAATTACGGGAATATACAGACAATGTTGTGTAATAGTTGTTTTACACACTTTACGGGACCAGTTCTACCATTTTCTAGTAGATGACGTTGCTTTTCTAGAGAGCCAGCAACTGCCATAAAACGTATAGAGGCTTTTTTGACTGTGGTTTTATTCTTCGAGTAATTGCAAGTTTTATGGTACACAAACTTCATATCTCATCAAGCAACAAGAATATCACAAAAAGGCTCTGAACGTTTCTAGAGTAAGTAAAAAAAGTGCATCATTTTAATTTTAGCCTTTAGAAATGAATCGTTTGCCTGAAATTTGTGCAAAACCACAAATCATATTTAATTCTACTTCGCCCGTGATTGTTTTGTAGGATCGGAAACTGTGCAAACAGAATAAGTTGCTGTTGTAAATGAATGATATAAAATAATAACTTCATAGCATGTATACTTTTTGAAAAAATCAATACCAAAGTTATTAATGATATTTAGGTGACCCGCCCCCTTAAAACTACCACTGCATGACTAGCATTAATCTGGTCAATATGAAATAGGTGTTAATAGTAATGGATTATTTTAGCCATAATGATTAAGATTACTTGTATTATTATCTCTGTACAGATGCACACTATCCAAGCTGAAAATTCTGATCAATTCGAACACATATATAGGAGGTCACACCCACCACCCAAACCAAAATGACCTTCAAAATAAAAATCGAAGCTCTTAAAACCACTACAAAACTACAAAATGAAGGATGTGCTCCATCCTTGAGAGACGGAAATGGGGTTTAAAAGCTTTTAACGGTATACCAACTTTATTTGTCCTCCTACATGTACACCTATTTCACCCACATGAAGTATATAGTCACATGTGTTTAAAAGGTATGCTTTATACTAAATTAAGATGTTTGTGTATCATGTAAAATTATTGTCAATGAATTTATGCCAACAAAAACTCAGCCCAGTAGGTGAATGGCACGAGGTTTGTACCAACCGGCACCCACCCAGTAATCAAGGAGCAACCATCGAGGCCCTACGACTATATTCTTTTAACTTATTTATTATTAATGTGCAATGCACCTTGAAGGTAAAAAAGAGGCGATATTATTAAAGCATGCAAGAATTTGTTTGGGGAATATGAAACTATAAAGAGATACTAACCAGCTCAGCCGGGTAGACATGAGGAGACCGACGTTAAGGGTTAATTTATTCAAGGGAAAGCTGACACCTTACCCTTATGGATCAGGAATTGGGGTTGAAAATGTTTTTACCAGCTGAATAGTCACAACCCTGTCAGCTGTCCCTGAATGTTACATGTAGTTTTGAGCTATACCCCTAGACGAATACATAGATAGACAAAAGGTATGTGCATGGGCTTAAATGCATACAATGGTTCAGAACATACTAGAAGTATTCCTACATACAAAATCGTGTAACCTTACGAAAACGATTTATGGCTTAGAGAGGCAAAAATGAAATGAGATAACATAGTGGCTACAGTAAAGCACAAGAGTATAGAGTACAATCCCATAACAGCATCTCCATTAAATTTGTTAGTATCATGTACAAGTAAACATGCATGTATGTATAAAATAACTTCACATGCACAATAAGGCTTCCCCTCCCACAACCGCAGGTATAGCATATGAAATCAGCAAGTATATGTTGAGATATGCATGTTAATACATGCAGTAAACAGTATAGGCATAACATTCCTAGAACTCTAATACTTAAAATTGTTGTATTCACAATCACACATCGCGTGTGTGGACTGGCTTGGTTTACAACACGAGTACTTTTAATGTAAACTCCACTAAACTCCACACAGTTCTTTTTTTTGTATTACCTTACAGGTGACAGCTGGAGAGTTTCAGTGGTGCGTGCTGGATTCTCCATGATTACATTGTTGGGTATAATAGTAGACATGCTAAAAAAAAAGAAAACAAATTAAATTACTCATACAACCAGTACACAGCTAGTATATAAACATACCTACACAAGGCTATACGAATTGTATATACAATATATAAACATACATGTACCTACACAATGCTATACAGTATACAGTGTAATATAAATACATGTACATGTACTTCCGCAAGGCTGTGTAATAGAATATGCAAATTATGCTCCTATCACCCTGAAATTATGCTTTCCTACCCAGTGAATACACTTATGCAAGTGTTTTTCACAGATATCCCCCCCCTAAAAAAAAACAAAAATAAACAAACCTACATGACAGGTGTTGATGGCACAGTTATTAGTAGGCAGTGATAACTTGCTCCTTTACTGCATACAAGCTAAACAAAAGGAAAATATACAACACAAAATAACGAATACACTATCAAGACACTGAATTCTAGCATACACAACAATACAGTAGATGTGCAGTGATGACGGATCCAATTATGGTGAGATACTACTGTATTCGTACTAACAGAATCCATTGACTCACTATCCTCCGAGCGAATGTCAATCGGGCTTTCGAGCTTGTCACTCCACTTTGTATACCTTGGTTAATGTAACTGATAGCTGGAGAAGCATTGATCAACGATTATTCGTTGGTGCAGTGTTCCTGGACATACCTAAGGCTTTTGACTGTGTTCGACATGATATTCTTATCTTCTGTCTCTGTTGGAGATTGGACTAATATTATTCATACTTTTTATTCGTTTAATAATATATCTATCTGAGCATGCGCTCAGATTCAATCCATTTATTAATAACGAGCTGCATGCAGTTTACTATCATCCCTCTTTTTTACTAAGTTTATAATTTTAGTCCGTTATTATTTCATAAGTTATCATTGAGCAGATCATTAAAATTAACTAACACAGTAGCTCCAACAACCATGTACTAGTATAGTACAGGCCATTGCAAGGTTGTACAAGCTTAAAACACTTTCAAATCCATATTAAATAGCTGGTTGCTGTCTCTATAGTGGTAATAACCATGAAACAAGGTTGGGTGACAACCAACTGTTTCAACCTTGTAACAACTATGCAACATCAAGGTTGCCATTTCTATATGGGTAATAATGAACACATTAAATTCCAGTACAAACACAAGAATATACAGTACATCCCAAAAAAAACTTTACGTCGCACGATCGTTTTGCAATTGTTTCGTGTAGAAAAACGATCGTTTCGTACTACAGCGACGTAAAGTTGTTTTTGCAACGTACTGTAGTACAGATGAACAGTATAGCAAGATTCGTTTGCGGGTGTTCTTTATTGTTGTTTGGAAGTGCCCTTATCAAATGTGCACAATGGCCATGTGTGATAATTCAAGTTTTACGCTTTATATACATGTACGTGTGCAAAAAAAAATACATCAACATTAACAACTATATACATGTATAATACAATTATACATACATGTACATGTATGCCCATAAACAAGTTATATGTCCATGCACAAGCTACACATGTATATCTACTGCACAAAATTGCATGACCTCCAAATTTCATACTGAAGTACATGTATATTATCAGATAACAAACTCCTGCATTCGCTTATTCTTTATTTTTGCTTCATCTTCTCAGTATGGCAATCGCTCCGTTGAATGATGTTGCTTGCGAGCCACACAATATCACACTTCCGTCATTAGTGTAGTGAGGAATACTCGTACCCAATTTACTGACTCGTTATTAGTGTTAAAATATCCAATTTAAATGATGCTGATTCACTAAGCATTATTGACCTACTGCCCAAAATTGCATGACCTCCACATTTTCGATCATTAATAAGTGCCGTATTGAAGATGCTAGTAAAGTGTAGAACAATTTTTATTTTTACTAAAGCCCTAAATCTGGAGCATGTTTGCAGGCATTTGTTACAAAGGCCCCCAACAATCACCATAGTTATACCCTAATCTAGAACTGCTGCCAATCTCCATACATTGCTTACCCCATTCAACAACCTGAGCATGCATCAGTGTTGTAAATCTCAATACCTTTATTTTGATTGTCCAGCTGCAACATTTAACATTTACAAAATGCTTCTCCAAGGGCTTCATGTTTTAGATTTGCATTTTTTTTACTCAGTCAAAGAACTTTACAAAACTGGCAGTGATGGCTAGATGTAAGAGAAAATAATAGTGTAATTTCACTGACAAAAAACCAGTTCTTAGGTTCCAGGGCCATTCAAGCAACAGTCGACCCCTCGTTAACATTATATGGACAGCAAGAGAGAACACTGTCATGTACTCTATCAGACCTGTTAGATTATTTCGTTTCAAAAGAAAATTTAAACATTAAGGAATGTACAGCATGGGGTAAGTACTCTTCCCACAGCCGGAAGAACAAAATTTTTACTATTACCTATTCGCAAGAAACAGGGATACAGTTACATGTATATCAAATGAACGAGAATTGAACAATGCAATTGTGTGCACTATTAATAAATCATGCGCTTAATTGCAACTAAATAGGAGCGAGTATAGTAGTGGATTACTTGCACTCACAATTACACGGAAATCAGCAACATGCATGTACGAAATTCGTGAATAATCTACCTACGTGGATCATGGGCACACGTATTATGGTTACATATTAGGAAGAAGAAGCAAGTCAGTGGATGTAGTGAGGAATCCTGCTAAATTCAGAATATTCACTTCCAATTCACTGAGCATCATCAACCCATTGCCCAAAATTGACCTCAAGAGTAGGTCTACATGTATATAGTCTAGTCTACACAAGACGTTTTACAGATTACTTTTTCTTCACTGAGTTTCAGCAAATTTCATAAGTATATTTTGATGCTGATTCACTGTAGATATACTATAAAGCACTATATGAAGCGTATAGAATAATGAACAACCCTTCTTTGGAAAACGTTTAATGTCGAGATATCCCAGCAGACCGGTTCCGGACATAATCAACCGAAACTGTCAACCAAAATTATTGTCAGTTCATTTTAGTTGGCTAGTTCCTCGCTTCTCAGTTTCTTTGGTTACTCTGGAGGTTACACTATCCCTGCATGGTATTGCAGCCAGATTTTCAGTTTGTTTTTGATTATACTATAGAGGTAACACTATCCCTGGTGATGTTGATAGTTTCTCAGTCCGTGTTTGGCAAAGCCCCAAAACTGGATGAGATATTTTACATGCATAGTTCCTCAGAATCACTCTCCAAAAGCATGCACAGAGGCAAAACAGACCGAAAGAAACATCCTTCAATTATACAGGGGTATACTCTAGAGATTGCCGACCTCTACCGTCTCCTGGAGACAGTAGCGAGTGCTCAAAGCATGTGATCAAGACTTGGAAAATTAGAACAACGAATTGCTTAAGGAATCGTCCCCACATCTGTTCGTACCAGGTTTTGAAAAAAACTGAAACCTTAAAGATAGGGCAGAGGCTCTCAAGGTATTGCACAAGCATCAGGCTCTGAACAAGTTTGTTATACAGTCAGAAACTTTTTTTCATCAAAACCGCTCCTCAGTCTTACCCAAAATTAAAAGAGGCGGCAGTTACAATTCCAGGGGACGAGGGAAAGCGGTGCAACCAAATCGGGCAGACAATACTGGAAAGGTTGAGCCTGTAGATTACCGAGTCACAGTCAGTACCCATTAACACATATCTTTTAGTTTTATGAAGCACGCTTCAAAATGAGTTCATAAGATTACTTTAGAAGCTGCTTTCTTGACCTTGGGGTCAGCTTCATAAAATTTTTTAGATGCTGCTTTCTTAAGCTCAGGGGTCAGCTTCATAAAATTTTTTAAATGCTGCTTTCTTGACCTCAGAGTCAGCATCATAATTTTTTTTTGATGCTGCTAAATGAAGGATCAACTTTAGACACCTTGTTGTGAGCTGTGTATGGATAATAATTGGTTATTGTAAATATGATACTTAATAATTTAATTGTTATTTTTGCTTTGGTTGAGAATTTAAATTCATTTTTGTAATTTAATTGGTTGTTGGTTCACTAGTTGTCAATATACGTGTTGACCTCTCTGATTTGGTTTTATAGTTTAGCAAATAATACTTTTGATATTGGCAACAAGAACTAAACGAACTCACTAGTACCGATTGATCATGCTAAGACACGGAACAATTCGTTCGTTCGACGGCAAAACTGAATCTTGGGACTCTTATATTGACTAAATTGATTTCTATTTTGAAGCCAACAAAAACGAGCCATTCTCCTGACTGCTCTGGGACCACCTACCTTCCAGCTACTGAAGAATCTACTTCAGCTGGAAAAACCGACATACCAGAAGATCGTCGATCTACAAAAGAAGCATTTCAGCCGTAATCGTCCAGGGTTACCGATTAAACGCTAGGTACCGTCAAGCCGATGAATCAGTAGCAGCCTCTGTTGCAGCATTAAGCTTAATAAAATTAAAAGCTGCAGCAGAGCACTGTCAATATCATATCATGAAGTAGATGATTTGGGACACACTCGTACGTGGGGTAAACGATGCACAGATTCAGAAACAGCTATTGTAAGAAGCCGACCTTATTACCTTCTACAAAGCTGTGGAGCTTGCGCTGACCATGGAACTGGCAACGAGAGACATCAAGGACATTCAAAAGGTCAGCCCTATATGACTGCCTCACAACCAATTCCACGTACTCAACAACAACTGAGTCATTCGAAACAGCACCACAAATCCCATGCATGCTATTGTTGTGGAAGCGTCGATCAGTATAAGGAATGACTACAGCCATCATCAAAAAAAGTTCACAAGTTCAATACCGCCCCTGCTCTGCTGACTCAGCTAAACAAACAGATGAAAGTCAGCTGGAGACAGAAGGCTGTAGCCTTCTGTCTCCAACTGTCTTTTATCTGTTTGTTTAGCTTGCACAGTTCCACCAGGGGACACAACCCATTCAAGTGAATATTGCAGTGAACAGAGAAATCTCCCTATGGAACTAGACACAGGGCTTCCCTCTCAGTCATCAGACCTACAGATGCTGGATCTACAGGAAACACCCACCCCAACTGAAACAACACTGTGTGGTAGTGGGGTACATCGATGTAGAAGTATGCTATATGAGTCAACGACAGCAGCACTACCATACTCTTCATAATGGGTCCAAGCCTGCTGGCAAGGAACTGGTTGGCCAGAAATCCACGCTGTTTAGATTGGTACAAGTAAACTTGACCAGCTCCTACATCAACAACCCGAGGTATTCACCGAGGAACTTGGGGAATTGTACGGTAATACTATGCTGTCAAGTATAGTAATTAATAGCATTAATTACTATACTTGACTACAGCATATATGCTGTAGTACAAACCACACCATAACAACTCCTTATTTAACATCAACACAAAAAATAAATGATGTACTAAAACATATGCTTTTAATTCAATATAATGCAACTGCACACACTAGTTTGTGTAATGTGTAGCACAACCAAGTTTTTTAGTTATTCCCTTTAATTCTTGATCAATTTGTGGGTGTGGTGATTTTTTACTAAAACTTGACTTGAGTCAAATACGTGGGAGTTTACTCTTGTGTGTCTTTTTCATTGGATTAACATTCCATTCCTGAATACATC